>JASAND010031312.1:0-71047 GCA_030248195.1 Trissonchulus latispiculum
AGGAAAGGGCCTTGGATCAAGGAAGCGCACTGATAACATAAAACAATAGGCAGAAGCAGAGCTAAGCGTCGAAAAGAAGACATTTACGACTATGGCTAAGCGACTTGACGCAAATTCTGTTCCCGGTTTCAAGAGTGAACTGGACTTATTCTCACTCCCACGTACTCAGGTGGCCGTTGAGAAAGGATACTGGTCAGAATATTACCCTCAGAATCCTGTCACCAATTCTGGTCCGTACAGGATATTTGTCCCAAGAGACGCATACATGCTAGATCTCAACAAGAACTATCTCTATGTAAAACTCAGAGTAGCAACAGATGCCGGTGCAGCAGTGACGCAGACGGCAGCAGCTGATGGAACTGTAGATGCGGACGACTTTCCCGTTGTTCCAATCAATTTGATAGGAAAGACCCTGTTTGAGCGCCTTATAGTTAAACTCACCGATAAAGAAATTTACAACTCTGGCCCACTTTGCATACCAAGCATACTTGGAGACTCTGCTAAACTGCGGATGGGACGCCAAAAACTCTGATCAACAATTGAGTTTATTTTATAAGGACGACAATTTCGAACTAGACTCAAAGGCTGCCGGAAAAAGAGCCAAACCGTTTCTAGATAACAACGCAGTTGAATTACTGGCTCCCCTGCATTGTGACCTGTTCAAACAAGAGCGTTACCTGCTGAGCGATTGTGAGCTTGCTTTGGAGCTACACAGAAACAGCGATAATTTCTGTCTAGTTAGTAATGGCACACAGTACAAGATACTAAAGTCTGACCAAAAAATGTAGGGAGCGAAATTGTTTTGTTTATACTGAATTACCGGTACATTTTTGCTGCAGCAATGTATATATTTTCTGAACCGTCATAGCATGAACTTTCTTTTGGTTGAAAAAAAATTTAAAAAAATTAAAATTCATCAAAAGAAGCCGATTTTTTAAGTTTGGAAAGATCAGTAGAAGCCAGGAACTAGCCCTTCGGTGGAAAATTAGCCCATGTCCCAGACATTTTGAATCCCGAATATCAGCTGATTTCGTCAAAAATTGCGATAGTTATTCATTTTTTTCGATTTTCAAAATCCTTTGATCTTTGCCGCTTTTCCAACTTTGACTGGCTATTACTCGCGACTCACTCAATGCAAAAATGTTTTAATTGGATTTTCAGTACCGCTTACGTGTCAGCTTTCATGTGATTTATGTGGTTTTTCAAAATTTGAAAATCGATTTTTTTTCAGAAATACTACTTTTTGACCCAAAATTTCGACAATGCGAATCCAGCAAAAGTGGGTAAAAATAACATTATCATACAGTTAATCTGAGCTGAATCCAACGATATAAACTTTTCGTGGCTACGACTTATATTGCACCCGCAACGAATTTTTAAACAATTTCGCTTTTTAGCCGGATTTTGGCTAGTTTACACTATTTGCGGCAAATCAATGCACAATATAGCACAACTTGTCAGAAATCAGCTGAAATAGGAAATTGTTTAAAAATTCATTGCTGGGGCAATTTAAGCCGTAGCCACGAAAACTTTATATCGTTGGATTCAGCTCAGATTAAACTTTATGATAATGTTATTTTACCCACTTTTGCTGGATTCGTATTGTCGAAATTTTGCGTCAAAAAGTGGTATTTTTCGAAAAAATCGATTTTCAAATTTTGAAAAACCACATATATCACATGGAAGCTGACACGTAAGCGGTCCTGAAAATCCAATTAAAAAATTTTTGCATTGAGTGAGTCGCGAAGAATAGCAAGTCAAAGTTGGAAAAGCGGCAAAGATCAAAGGATTTTGAAAATCGAAAAAATTGAATAACTGTCTTAATTTTCGACGAAATCTGCTGATATTCGGGATTCAAAATGTCTGGGACATGGGCTAATTTTCCACCGAACGGCTAGTTCCTGGCTTGTACTGATCTTTCAAAACTTAAAAAATCGGCTTCTTTTGATGAATTTTAATTTTAAAAAAAATTTTTTTCAACCAAATGAAAGTTCATGCCATGACGGTTCAGAAAATATATACATTGCTGCAGCAAAAATGTACCGGTAATTCAGTATAAACAAAACAATTTCGCTCCCTACATTTTTTGGTCAGACTTTAGTAGATGACATTAGATGGTACGTCTGGAAAGTAAAGCCCCAAGAGCCCTATTCAGAGGATTGAAATGGCTACAAGACATTATTGCTGCAGGATCTCAGCATATAATTGAAAACACAATTTACAGTGGTCAATTACCACGACGAGAGGTCATAAGCATTGTAGATGCTGAAGCGTTCAACGGATCTTTCACAAAGAACCCTTTCAAGTTTGAACACTGCAATGTTACAGAAATTGCCCTTAAATGTGGAGACGAATATGTACCCAAGTATCCCTTGAAGATGGACTGGAAAACTTATCAGTACAGCTTTCCATACATGTACCTCTACGAAAATTGCAATATGGCCAACTTGGATAGAGGCATGGATATATCCTACAACAACTTTATTAAAGGATTTACCATGTTCACGTTTAGTCTAACTGCCGACAACGTCGATACTGGAGCCATGGAACTAATCAGGGAAGGTGACTTGAGCCTCTGCATGAATCTGAAAGAGCCTTTGCCTGCTGCGGATTTCCCACAAGGCATCGTCATAATCATATATGGAGAATTTGATAACTTGATTGCTATTGACAGCAACAGAACACCATTCTTTGACTACGCAATATCAACACTAAAGAGATTACGGAAACGATGAAACGATGTAAAGATTTCATTGGTGTATTCGCCAGTGATTGTTTACCAAACATCAAGTCAAGACCTGCCAGCTTTACTGCCAACACCGACCCTTCAGACCAACCTGGCCAACACTAGGTCGCACTCTATGTTGGTAACAATATAGAATATTTTGACAGTTACGGGCTGCCTCCCATTGCTGAATTTGACAAGTACAATGTTAATAAATACAACGCTTACTGCCTCCAGAACTTTGATACTAACGTTTGTGGAGAATACTGTATCTACTTTCTACTCAAACGATGCCAAGGATACAGTCTTGCATCTATTGTTGAATACCTGAGACAGTGTGACAACAGCCGGGTTGTAAAAAAGTTTATGGACAGAATACGAGCTTCTTGTGAAGCTAGTGGACAGTGTTGCAAATTCCGATCATCAACGTCGTGCTAACTGGAAAGCTTGGTAAAGAAACTTACCTTGCTGAGCTGGATGATGTCTACTATCAGCCTAAGCGATTCAGTTGAGCCATATTGCACGATGGATGCACATTTCTGATATTCAAGAGTGGAGCGTTCAACTGTCTTCGTTCAACGTCTACCTCAGATGCGATAGAGAATGCCCATAAACTCGCTAGAAGGCTGGACACTACATTTTAGGATTACAGAATATGCAACCTTGTACTCTCCAACAAGTACAAATCAGCTGTTGACTTGGAATCAATCTATGGATATCTTATGATACCTTATGGTTATGTTATGATGGATCACGAGCTATTCAGTGGCCTCACTTGGAAATTCAATGGAGCTACTGTGCGACTGTTTTACAATGGGCAATGCATTATAACTGGAATAAAAACTGAAGAAGATGCACGTGGAATAGATGGCGTTGTGCAGCAACTATGTGAAGAATTCATGAGGAAGTAATAATTTCATTACTTCTTCATGATTTCGGCTCGTTCATTCTTCGTTTCGGTCAGCGCGGCTTACCAGCATTGATGTGAATCCGCTTATAGTGCCCATCTAGATGTTCTCTTCGAATAAAAGAACGCCCACAGGTAAACTTCATGCTGGGTCGCAGCGGAATGCAGCTTGAAGTAAAGCAGATCGTATCTGAAACAATAAAACAGTAAAAAGCACAAAAATGGAGTAAAACAAGAAAACACAGATCTGTTCATGTTCCTGTTAGAGTCTCTCCAAAGTCTATACTTACCTGAGCGTTATCCATTGCAAGTCCTGAGACAGTACGTTTAAAGATTAAACGCAATTTAAATATAAGCGACGCCTTTTTGGGCAGGTGCAAACACAGCAGGGGTTCCAACCGTTAAATTTTAATATGGGCAGATCCAAAGTCAGCAGGGTGCCAAACAGTTTTGCGTCGTTCGTTATTTCAAATGTGTGTAGCTTTTTCTGAAGCTTAGACGTGTTTCTGAGGTACATAACTTTCTTATTTACTATACACTTGCCATTTTTGTTTGTTTTAGGTATTATTATGGATATTATTAAAGACCATTTAGCCTTATTTTGCAACGACATGAAGGCTGAGCCTGTATTGGATTATCTACTGGAAGTGGGGTTACTTTCTCCCAATGTGGCTGCTGATGTCAGGCGTCGAGCCCCTGACCACGACAGAAATTTGGACATCATATCGACTCTTAATCGACATGGACCCAATGCCGCAATTTTATTTCGGGAAGCATTGCGGAAGGACAGTACGACCTGATGATGATCTTGCCGGAGCCAGATCAACCATTGCAGATGGGCGTTACTTGGAAGATTTACTCCCGTCTAAGGAAACTTGAACATCAAGGCCAGGAAATATGCGACTCTATGGATGCCCGATTTGACGTTGTATTTGTTCTGGGACCCATGGACTGTGATGCCCGAACTGTGGAACTCACAGAATGGCTGGCCAATCATCCCTGCAAGCGATGGACGGTTCCTGAATGGTTTATAGCCGGTTTATGGTTTAATTTATGGTTTTTCTTCTTCTTTCTCATTTATAGCACCATGGAACCATTATGATTGTAGTCATTGACTTATCTTTGTGTTTTGTACCTTGTATATAATGTGTAGTCACTTGTAAACCTTGCAGTATATTGATGAAATAAAATTTTTCCCCAAGTTCGCCTGGCTTACCTTAACATTATCGTTACAGCAATCATAGTTCACATACAGCGTGGAGCTTAGATAATAGGAAAAAACTAAGCTCATATTTAACATTGAAGTGGTCGAAATCCCCATATATAAAGTTTTTCCGAGGAATTTGGACAATTTTCAAATTTAAGCTTCGGTCGACCGTGGTTCCGGTTAAGAGTCGGCTACAGCACTGAGCTTACAAAATTGAGGAAAAGTAAGCTCATATTTTAAATCTATGGGGTCGAAAACCTCCTAGATAAAGTTTTCCCAGCGAAAACTGACAAGTTTGAAATTTATGCTAGAGTCAGCCGTGGTACCGGTCATGGGCTAGTACAGGACGGAGCTTACGTAGGATAGGAAAACTAATATCATTTTCGAATTCTACTACCCTGAAAACCCCATATATAAAGTTTTTCCAGAGAAATGGTCAAATTTCAATTTTAAGCTTGGGTCGACCATGGTTCCGGACAATGGTCACGTAGACCACGGAGTATAAGCAACAGAGGAAAATGAAAATCATTTTCGAAATCTACGACCTTGAAAACCCCTAATATAAAGTTTTTCCGAAGAATTAGGAAAATTTTCAATTTTAAGCTTGGATAGACCGTGGATAGACCGTGGTCGGCTACAGTGCCACCTCCAGTGCCTCAGCACCCCTCCCTCCTCCACCCCCTAATGCCTCAGCGCCACTTTACCTCCTCCACCCCCTAATGGTACCTCATAGGCATGGGCACGGGTAGTTTTCGGGTACCCGGGTCCTGCTAAAACCGGATAAACCGGATTAATCTGGATCAAGCAAAGAGAATTTTTTGGCTCAGAAAATTTTTAACCACCGAAAATTTTTGGCTAAGAAAATTTACCACCGATGATTTTTTCAGTTTATTATAAAATTTAATATATATATATATATATAAAGATACTACAACAGAAAAACGAAGTAATGGGAAGGGGAGTTAGCCCTGGTATTTTCAAACATTTTATAATTTTCTATTTTTAGATTTGTTTTTAAAATATTAGATTTACCTTGCTCTAATAATTTTTTCTTTCTTTAAATTCCTGTTAGAGCAATATGCGGAAGTCGATGAATTAATTAAAGACTTAAAATTCACAAGATACAAACAAAACTGTTCGCATCAAATTAGTGACTTTTGCCACAGCTCTGCGTTGTTCTGTAAACTGTAAGTAAAACAATACTAATTACCATTAGATGGTGTCAATGGTGACTGAAATGATCTTGAAAGTTTAGTGATTCTATTTAATGCCGCATGGTCAATTCCAACGTTGAAGCAGTTCCTTCACTAATGCCCAACGCTCATTAAGTTTCAACTTTAGCTGTTTCTAAACTGAATTCTGAACTCTAAAAACGCTCCCAGACTGTTTGAACATTCATTTAACCAAATGTTGAGCATACGAGCTTTTGGATGATTCTTTGGTATGCGCACGCCTTTAGTGACTGAGAAAGTTTATCCAAGTTGAGGGGATGGTTACTTTGACTTTCTTCGGATGCAGTGAAGTCGTAATGACGATAAATGAATTTATTTCAAGGAATTTTTAATAAATGTCTTGTAAACGTTTAATAAAAGTTCTAAAGATCTTGCATTCCTCTCATCAGTTTTACGTTTAGTAAAGTTACTTCAAAAGCAAAAGGACAGAGAGAGGGAAAGGAAATTGGAGCAATTCGTTTCAGGTATAAAATTATAAAATTAATCTAAATGGAAAATGTAAACACTAATCTCAACACATAAGCCAATTCATTGACTGAGTGAATGTAAAATTTTACATTTGTTATCAGTAAAGTGTAGTGTCCGATCACAAAAAATTAAGTTTTTTACCCAAGAAATTTTTTATGTGGTTTCATTAAGAAACTACGTAAAAGGAAACGAAAAGAAACTACGTAAAACTTAGTACTTCGTGCAGGCTTTGCTTGTTTGCTGCCTTTTGTGCTGTTCCAATTTCCAGACACAAGCAGTTGAAGTTAGCTAAATTTTGTCATGGGGATTTGCTCTATAACCCAAATTCTTTCTAAAATTTGTTAACATTTAAAGGTTAGAGGAAGCTTACAGGGCAACGGTGGCACAAAACTCAGAAAATTTCTGATCTGAGCGCGGTTATAAAATAAAAACCAATGTTGTCCGTTTCAGCATCAGCTTCTAATACCGTGACAAATAATTGAAAGTCCCTATAATCCATTTTAACTCTTTAAAACACCTTTCAAATAACTTAGTAATGAAACTCTATCCAATCTAAGCTCAATGTGAATAAGGACCCCTGAAAAAATTTAAATTTCAAAATGGCCAAATCCGAAAATGGGTTAAAAATTTCTCGGGTACCCGAAAGTGGTCGGGTACCCGGGTACCCGGGTAGTGTCGCAATTACCCGACATAGGGCTTCGGGTAGTACCGGGTACCCGGGTCCAAAGTTTTGGACCCGTGCCCATGCTTAGTGCCTCATTTGCTTGGCTCTTTTAAGTCATTTTCCAAAATTTGAAAGTTGATTTTTCGAGAAATTGCCACTTTTTGACCCAAAAATTTCAATATATTGCTATCGAAAAAATTGGGTGTAGATGAGTCATGCTAAATTTTCTATCTTTGCTGAAGCCAACGATGTCAAAGCGTTGCCGCTACGCCGCATATTGCGTGTGCTATAAATTTTCAAAGATTTGCCCTAATTTCAACAGGATTTTGGGTAGCTTTTATCTTTATTAAAGACACGTAGTACTAGTAGTAGAAAGTAATCAAACTAAGTTTTGATTACAGTTGACTCTAATCAATCAAAACAATGAGTTAGAAAAATTAGTCAATTAGGTGACGCATTAACGGTCAAGGCAACTTGAAGGAGCTCTGATGCACTGGTTGGTTTTTCTTGGTAAAATAAGTTTATTCTCCGACAATACTTATTTTTAGCAAACAGGAATAAGATCATTTACAGACTTTTAAAAAATGTACTTGTGCACTGCACTAACTGTTTCTATGGCCACCCAACACTTCGCAGAATAGTCAACGGAAACAGGGCCACCAAAATCATCAGACAAGAAACAGATAAATACATTTAGAAAATTGACAGTTGAAAGCTTGAAAAGTTGCAATAGAAATGTTTTAACGAAAACGCTTCCTACAGTTCCTACAGAACACAGAAAACACGGGCATGTTCTACATCTAAGTGTATGGGATTGTCAAATGACGTCGGCGAATAGTCATGCGGTCAGTCGTGGCTGGCGGTCTTATATCCTACGCCACAGGTTAATATTTCCAGCCTAATTGTCTCCTCCCTCCCAAAAGTTTGAATACCAAGCCTGTCTTTTCCAAAAAATTTACAATTTGGCTTAGTTTTCCTTCTTAGATTTGGCTTGTAGATGGCGATAGGTACCCTGCTTCCGATTAGGATGCTTTCGTTGCTCCAGTGAAGCATTATTTCATTTAATTAGGGAAAAGTGGATGTGTTTTTAATTTCTTCGCTTCCTTCCTTAAGGACTTTCACAATCCTAGAAATTGGTTTTACTGACTTCATTTGCGGGCAAATAAACTAAAATTCACTTTAGTGCAAATATTCAGTTTAGTGTTGAGAAAGTGCAAAGCCCGTGGCAATAATCACCAGTGCTGTTGACTGGTCGAGTAGGAAACGGCCAACCAGCAGACGGCCACTGGAGCACTCAGGTGGACGGCTTATTCCAGCCGATCGTTTTCAGGTTGTGGCCAACCATGTTTAGGCTAGCGAACAACAAGCGGGCCGGCAAGTCCTAGATTTCAGTGGTTTACAGTTTCAGTTTCAGTGGTTCCGCTGTAAATAGGCCTTTAAATTATGCGAATGCTTCTTTTGTCGCCCGTACAATAGCCAGCCGGCCGTTTCGGGCCGTGGGCGTACCGGCCGGTTTCAGAATGTTGGCCGGCTGGTCAACAACACTAATAGCCACTACGCAATGCCAACATGAAGGAGGATAAAGGCATTTCTAAACAACAAAGACAGTCTGGCTTTCCAGACAATGGTGATTTTGTTTCGTTTCCAAGGCAGACTTTAATCAGAATTTGCAAATTAGTTATCTGTTTTGTCAGACAGCTGTGAATACAATTCTTAATGTTTCATGTGCTGTTGCTCTAGTTTAGAAGAACTGACTTTGTTTGTCTCATTAATAGGAGAGTTCTCTATCGATTTTCAAGTGCATGTGTTTGGATTTCCTGTGCATAGAAAATTTTCAGTTCAGTTAAAATTTTTTCGTCGAAAGCAGTCGTTCTCATTGTAGGCTGAGCCTGCCAGGAAACTAGTTTCCTGACTCCTGGCAGGCTCAGTCATTACTTATTTATTTGCTTTTATTAGTTTAGATGGCTGCCTGACATATTCTATGCCCGCTTTAAAGAAGCCTACTGGACTTCAAATGAAGGGTAAGTCATTTATGTTTCTTCCTCTTAATGAAACAAACATCAAAATTAAATATAAATTAAATTTTTATGTTCTCAAATTTTCAATTTAAAATTTCTATTTTTCGGAGTAGCAGAATTCTAAGTTCATTTTGGAATGGGAAACTATTAGATAACCTTCTGCTAAGCCCATTTGATGCAGTCTCTTACTATGTAGGGGCGCGATAGCTCCCCTTCATCGTCTGGGTGTAAAAGGGACAGCGGGGTTCCTTGGAGACCCTGTTAACATGGTGCTAAATATGTAAAGGTCTGGTAGAGGAAAAAGTTTCCACCGTAACGTTCCCGAATAGTACTAATACGTTTGGTTAGAATTTCGAAACCTCAGTTTTTGCATTAGGCGCGAGCTCCGCTAGTTTACTTTTTCTCGGTTAATAACGCTTTTCGGATCAGCGCTGTGTTGGAAAGATATGGGCATTTTAGTCCAATGCTACTGTATATGGTGGTATGAAGTATCCTCACATGTACCTTCTTTTGGTCATTTTTTCACATTGCCAATTTTGGCTCTATGCCAAGGCCCCAATGTCGGATTTTCGCTATTTTGGCACTTCAGTTGAGTTCAGCATTTTTTCCACAGTCTAGCAGCTAGATTGGCTTAGTTTGTTTTCTTTGTATATTTTAAACTATGCGTGGAATGTAACGAGGGGTGTATTACTTTCGAACTGTAAGTTTCAAGAGATGGGCCTAAACTTATCATTTTTAACTGTTTTGGGGGAAAGTTTCTAACTCGCATGTTCATAGGAAATGACCTAAAAGTCATAGAACGGAGGTTTTAGCCCTTTTGGTGATACCCATGTGTACTAAACCATAAACCTTCGACACTACAGCAAAGTCAGTAGAGGTGGACAAGTTGGTTCAGAATTCATGCAATAGAGTCTGTTCTAAAACTGGAACGATATGACCTGGCTTGCCTGCTAGTGGGCCGGACTAATTCAAAATGTCAGGATTAAGGTGAACATTAATGCGAAAACTTGAAGTTTTTGGGGCATATCAGAAATTCCTGGGTCGACCGAGCCGATGCAATCAGGTATGGCCACCCCACCGCGGGCGTTATCCATACCTGGGTGGGTCAGCCAGGTCCTCCTTGACAGTTTCTAGGTTGACCTGAAAAACTAACATGGTGAAGAATTGGTAGTATTAGAGTGCCGACCTCGGAACAATTCTTAAAAAATTCAAAATCTTATTTTTAATTAACGACAATTTTTTTGTTTTAGATCTGAATTGGGAAATTTATTCAAAAGGAGTTGATTTAAATAGCAAGATTCGGATACTGCTAAGGCGATTTGAATTATCCTGATAAATTTGAGTTGTAGGACGATTTCCGTCCGAAAGAAGAGTCACCTAGTCGACATTGGGGACTATGCAAAGTGTCCGTTTTGTGGCCACGTCATAGATCGGCTCCCCAACACCATCAGAGAGCGAAAGAAATGGAGCTAGTTAAGAGGAGGGCTGAGGAATTAGGCGTTCTGAAAGATACAAAAGATGATGGACTTAATCCAAGTCCTGAACCAAATGGGCCTAAACCGACTAAGGAAGTTCCACCAAAAATGTTTTGGAAACTTTTCCACACTGATCCGAAGCCGGATTCTGCTTTTTGCTGGTCCAGCAAAAAGCCATGAGCGTTAAGCGGGCCGATATTAGGAAATTTGTCTTGTTAAATGCAAAAGATGGAACTCCCCCTGTCTCTTTCATCTCCAATAAGGTTGGTGCTCCCAAACTTTAGGTCGTGCGAACGCCTATCCAGCTTTCGGAGACACCAAACAAATCTAAAATGCTGGATTTTGAACTAACGTTGTATTGACGCGATGACTATTCTTTTGCTTCTATTATTATTATTATTATTATTATTATTATTATTATTATTATTATTATTATTATTATTATCATTATTATTATTAATATTATTATTATTATTATTGTTAATTAAACAAACGAATAACAAAGGTTACAAACAAATGCAACATTTCTGTACTAAACACCTACAGAAAACAAAGTCCCTCGCAGTGCCCTCTTGAAAGAGGGAAGCGAAGCTGAGTTGACTGTATCAGTAGGTATCCATTCATTAATGACTCTATTATGAAACAAACATTTGACAAAGATCAGGTTATTTTTCATAACTCGAATTTTAGAAGGATGACCTCTAGTATTTCGTATAGATATATTTGCTTGGTGGAAAGTTCATTGAAGTCTATGGCAATAAGTCCAATGACAATCTTGTACATTAAAACTCAATCTTTATAACACCTACGTTGTTCTAAAGTTTGAGTCCTGAGATACGATCTATGATCATAATCAAAATCAAAATTTGGAAGAATTCTTTCTGTAAAGCGCCTCTGAACACTCTCTAACAACAAAAGCAACCTTAGCAAGGTTTGGGCTCCATACCTCACAAGCCGTTTCTAAAATTGGGCGTACGTAAATAATGAACAACTTAAATTGAAGAACGGATCAGTAGAAATAAAACAATTATGTATCAAATCAGAAATGTGAAAGGCTTTCTTAGTAACTTTTACTACAGTGCTCAGAAAATTTTAAATCATCGAATAATAACCCCCAAATCAACTGCAGATGTAACTGATCATCAGAACCATTTATGACGTATTTGGCAATAGGATTGTTAGCCCAAATATGTAAAACCATACACTTATGAACCGCAATATCCAACTGCCAAAAACGGAGCCACTGGTTCACTCTATCCAGATCCAATTGTAGGTCATCAGAAATTTCGCCTTTTCGAACGGCCAAATAGTTTTACATCATCAGCATAGAGAGAAATATTTGAGACCTGGACTGCTTCCCGTAGATCATTTATGTAGTATAGAAATAAAGTAGGACCTAACACAGACCCTGCGGGACACCGCTTGTTGAGACAGTGTAAGAAGAAAACTCAGACCCTACTCTTACTCTCTGGCGTCTATCAGTTAAAAAGGCTTTAAGCCATTTTAGTAAAGTTCCATCAATACCTAAACTCTGTAATTTAAGCAAGTTTACTATGACTGACAGAATTAAACGCCTTTTTAACATCTAGAAAAGGAACATCCACACAATCCCCTTTATCAATAGCAGAACTCCATCTAAAGACCGAGGTTATTAAACTTGTCAGATAAATGAATCAATGATCTATTTATCTATCGATGTCTATCTATCCATCAACCTCGTTTGTTTTTCAGCCCTTACGAGTTCGTGCCACGGCCGAGCTTCTATCTGGCGGACCGGCCTCGGAGACGCCAAACAAATGTTTGTAACAAATCTGGCGTCGCCATCCCTAGTCCCAAAAATCACAGGGCTAGTTTGCTTCTTAGCAGGGTGGCACCTGTTCATGACGACAACCTAGAAGTGATTGACAGATCCGGCATTCCATGGAGCAAGAGCAACTGTAGGAACAGCAGCATAAAGGAGAGCAGCAGCAATTAGCAACAAGAAGAACAACACCAACAGCCGGTACAAGAACAGCAGCAGCAACAGCAAAACGCTGACAACAGTGGCTCTATATGCAGGCAAAAGAAAGGTAAGGAGACCTGTAAACCAGTAGCGCCTGCAGGATAGTGTAGCCGTCCAGACGTCCGATATCAACGGTAAGAATGGCAAATCAACCAGTTCCCTTCCAAGCAATCTGGAAAAGCTGCTAAGTCCAAAATTACGGCCGCCAACTCCAAAAAAGGAGCCACCGGAAAAGATGGGAAAGCGGCATCCGTTTTCACTGATCGAGATGAACGGACACTCGACATCGTTCATATTCTGAGGCCAAGAGTAGCCAGCGAGCCAGCCCGCCGAGAGAGCGCACTGAGCGGGGTTGATACTACGGCGTTCCTGGACGATACATACGAGCCAGATCCGACAAAGAAGTCAACAACAACGTGGTTGAGCAAGAGAAGGCGCCACGCCTCAATCGCTCAAGAGTGCCCAAGCAAGAGCTGGCTGAGCGAGGCAAGAACAACATATGGGAAAGCCTGAAACTGACAGAAGTTGCAGGTAAGGGAACTGGTTTGGTTGTCACTGAGGGGTTTACAGAGGGCTAGTATATCGGCCACTACTCGGGTATTATGCACACTAAACAGCAGTAAGAAGAATTGCTCGAAAGTTTATCGTTGTCCACAGTGCAAAAACTTGGAACATATGTCATCGAGTGTAAGCCCAATCGCCTCGACGCCACTCTAATATATACTTGATGCTAATGCAATAGACTCGTACGGGCCTTGCGCCAACCATTCTGGGGTCCACCCAAACTCTAGAGTTAAATGCTTGAGCATTGGGAAAGAACAATTCGCCTGTTTTCTGATTTCAATTAAGGCCATGGACGCTGACGAAGAGCTCTTGTGGGATTACGTGCCTGAATAGGGGAACTACCCCTGGATGTATTTCTGTGTTTGTAAAAAATGGTTGGCGTCAAAACCGGGAAAACCAACGACGTCAACAATCACAATATCAAGAGTACATAATATATAAGAGTATGACAGCTGTCATACTCTATGTTTTATAAGCGCGACACATTCTCTAACGACTGACCCCCCCCCTCAAATTGGACCCTTCACTTCAAAAACGTTTGGCCGCTATGCATGCGTTCTAAAGATCGAAACAGACACAAAACTCGCGCACGTAGTGCTTGTGTTTTCGAGCTTTAGCACACAAGCATAGAGCGAGTGAGCGTACCCAAATTGGGTACCAATTTGCGGGGGGGGGGCGAGTAACTGGGGTCTAGTTTGCGGTGGGGAGGGTCAGCCGTTAGCCTGCAGAGGATGTGTCAAGCTGTTAATACATAGAGTAAACCAGCTGTCATACTCTTATATATTATCAAGAGTACATAGTGTATAAGAGTGTGACAGCAGGCAAGCTCTGTTATCAGCTCAAGGTACATGCTCTGCACGCTAACGGCTGACCCCCCCACAAACGTGTATGCTCACTTCAAAGAAATTCGCACGCCATCTTTGCGTTATAAAGCTCGAAGCAGACACAAATTGGACGCACGCAGGCGTTGTGTTTTTGAGCTTTAATACGTAAGATACGGCGAATGAGCGTACAGAAACGTGTACTGGGTACACATTTGTGGGGGGTCACCAGGTACACGTTTGTGGAGGGGGGTCAGCCGTTAGCGAGCAGAGCATGTACCTTGAGCTGATAACAGAGAGCCTGCCAGCTGTCACACTCTTGTCTATTATGTACTCTTGATAAAATATGAATAATTTTATGTAACTGTTATTACTGTTTTATATTCTGAGGGAGGTATGACGGGCTATCGAGTCCTTGTTTTGGTCTGCCGCGCATTTATGTAGTCTTCGTGATGAGAGTCATGACAAAGCTGTTTGAACAGGGTATCGATTGTCACGCCATATTTTCCTTGCCCCTTTAATCTGTGTTGTATTACTGTTTTAGAACCTTGATCTCACTCTTCGATCTCTAACCGTTCTAGCACTGTTCCGTCTGTATTCTTGTAATTGTTTTATCATTGTGTTCCGATGTTTGTTTTATTGCTTTTGTAGTCGTAATTTTTTATTGTATTGTTAGTAACTTACGTATTTCTAAAATCAAATTACTCTTTCTATTCAAAGTTTCCCTTAACTAAACTAACCAGCTAATAAAACTTTGAATAGAAAGAGAATAAGCTACGTTGACACCTTGTTCTTGAGTTAAGATTTTTGAGTTTCCTACTATAATTTTGGCACGCCACTGCCACGTCCGACTCATGGACCGGCTGGGCGTCCGATACCAAGCGGGTCGGCCGATTGGTGGATAGTCGAAAGTCTGCTGGCTTCTGTGGCTGTGCAGGTACTGGAACTTAGCAGTTCCAGCCCGAACAAAACCGCCCTCCTCCCCCAACCCCACATCCACTCCTAGTTTGAATTAATTGATTAACCCTATGTGTATGTATTTTTATTTATAGCACCTAATTATATTTATGGTTGATTTTGCTTTGGTCGGTGATTCTATCACCTCAAGCATCACTGAACCCACCTACGTGAAGAGTCTGTCTGGTGCACGGCTCCTCCGGGTGGTGTACCACATCTGCTGCATTCTTGCTCTGCGGATGCTGAGGACCGTGGTCATCTTGGCCGGCACCAGCGACTTCAGCTGGAAGAGAAGTCAAGCAAGAAGAGAAATCCTCTGCCAAGCTTGGCTCTACTATGGTTAAGCTGGTGGTTTTTTATTTCAGCTTCATTGGCATTTGTTCTTTGCCGTTCTAGTTAATTTTATCGTTGTTTCTCTTGTTTTTCCCGTGTTATTTATTCTCTCGCGGTTCCGAGCTAGTGCCAGGTTTTCTATTTTCAGTACCAGGAGCTGTGCGAACAGTTTCCTTTGGTGCAGTTTCTTTTCTGCACTATCCTTCCACGAAGTGGATTGCGTAGATTGAGGGACTGCAACCAACAGTTGCTGCGCTGGGACAGGCCGCCAAATGGTCATGTCCTTAGCAGTGGTAACTGGTAAGCGTCTAGTATCCTGAGTCAACACTCCAAATTTCCGCTGCATGTTCTACAAACCTTAAACTCTAGACGCTTGCCACTACTAAATATTTTAACTTTAATGTCACGGTGTGGATCCATATGCGTAATAAAATAAAGATGTTTCTATTAGTTTCTTTTAAATAAATCTAGCTAGCTCTTTTCGCATGAAGAATAGCTGACTGAGGATTCAGCTCAATGGCTTCTGTAAACAGTTTCACGGCTTCCTCAAAACTCCCTAAAACAACAAACAGAAAAATCAGTGTGTTAAAAGACGAATATCCAAAAATCAAACAAGCTTGAGGGGGGTACACCAATTAATACACTAATGACAAAAATTTTTCCGATTGCGCTCAAACTTTGTCACATATTAGTACCTGGGTTCCTTCAAAATAATTAAAAGTTTGGATGCTTTCGTTTTTCACAGCGTTCACAGCAGCCTCGTAAAGTTACTGACCTACGGCTTTTTCGTGTATGGGGGTGGTCGAAGTTTTTTCGATTTTTCGCCGTACTGCTAAGAACCAATGTCTTGAATTTTCTTGTGGACATGAAAGAAACTTAGTACTATTGTTGCGTATGCACAACTTCAAGATTGCCTGAGTACACGCAGGAGCAGCACGGCATTTACCATGCATTCAACACCCAAATTATGGCAATTGACATATTTCGTTTGAGACCTAATCCGCTGCAACTATCCGACTGGGCTCAAATTTTGCACGCAGATGTCTCTTAATACTATAAATATGTGTGCAAAATTTGAGGCTTGTCGACCGCGGCAGTAAAAAGTAATACCACATTTTGTTCGTTTTTTGCTGTCAGAGATGCAAAATTAGCTTCCCGCCAAAAATAGCAAATTTTCAAAATCGTCGAATTAATACAAAATTGTACTCAATCGATAGGTCTTATCATTCTAAACAACTTTTCTAATTGCACCAAGTCACGCATATTGCTTCTACAATGAGATAAATTCCATCAAAGTTTAGCTACATCCGATTTTGAGCAATGTTTCACTGTTAGCCACATAATTGTTAATTAAGCAGTCATTAAAAAGCTTGGCACATATTAGCCTTATATCCTGGCTATATTCTGTAAAAATTTCAGAAGATTTGGAGCACTTTGGAGGATTAGGCTCAAAACGGCGACAGGTCACCTAGTGAAAATTTTACTTAATCCGTGTCCATAGAAATAAGTGTGCAAAGTTTTAGGCCGGTAGCTTTTTCCGAAAAAATTTAGAGCTTCCGATGAGACCAATCTAAAATTTGAAAAAATGAAAAAATTTTTCAGTTTGAGGCCCCATACAGCTCGGATGTCCTGGGATATATCAATGCCTTATATTAAATTTTTAACTACGATATGTTACCTACTTGCCTACCTAACGAAAGTAAAATTTTATTACTGGTGCGAGCTATAAGGCTGTAATTTGGAATATACAGAGGCCCTATAGGAATACTCATTTGTGCCAAATGGCAAGAAATTCTCACCTGAAAAATTTTTTATGTAAAAAATCGCCTTTTTTCGGAAGTGGTAATCCAGAAATCGCAAAAATCAAGTTTTTTGAAGTCAAAAATTTTTTGAGATATTTGAGCTCAGCATGCTTGAAAATACACATCAAATTTCAGTACGATCAGTAAAGGTCTGTGACTTCTAAGGCTGCAGAAAGCTTCTACTCAGGATACGCCAGACTATGTCGATTTTGTCAATTTTTGAAGATTAAAGCTGACTAAAATTTTTCAGGCGGCAGAATTTCTTGCCATTTGGCATAAATGAGTACTCCTATAGGGCCTCTGTATATGCCAAATTACAGCCTTATAGCTCGCACCAGTAGTAAAATTTTCCTTTCGTTAGCCAAAATTTTTAAAATTTAAAATTTTAAAATTTTTAGCAGTACAAGCATTTACAGCGTATTTTGTCGAGCAGCAGTGCCAACTTCGCTACGCGAAACCGAAAGTTCCCACTGCCGATCTTTCCTCAATTTTCACCAGGTTCATGATTAAGGGCAGTTTTGAGTTGGGTCAGTTGGCGGAGGCGATCAATAGTTGTGGAACTAAGAGAAACTAGAGCCGTGGATGGCAGACGAAAAGTTTAGGTATGTGAAACTAGTGAGATGGAAAATCTGCCGTCCACTTCCAGAGCACACGCTAGTTTTCAACCGCCACCAGTTTCTTCTTATGACCAGATACATAGTTTTGAATTCTCAGTCGCCACCAGTTTCATTGAAATCTCCAGAGCAGAGCTTTGTGAGTTCTCAGCCACAGCCACTTTCCCCAAAATCCCCTGAGCGTATCCCCGTAAGCACAGAGCCACCACGACAGTCTGCGAAATCCCCTGAACAGATTCTTCTAGGGAGTCCTGAACAGTCTGCGAAATCTCCAGAGCAGAATCTTCTAAGCAGTCCAGAATCTCAAACGGCTAGGGAGGCAGCTTCGCCAAACACTGCGCCGCATACGCCCCTAACCGTAGGAGAGTTGTCAAACGTGTCCTTAGAAATTTCATTCAATCAGAGAGAACGGATAATTTCGAAACCACAGCCTTCGGTCGTAGCTATGAGTCAAGTTTCGTCACCGCCAGTGCCCAGAAAACGGGATGTCGAGCAAACTGTGCTAACAACTGAACCTGCTACCACAGATGCAAGTTTCCATGAGAGGTCAGTTTCGACTCCTGAGGTCTCGACACAATCTGTTGAGGAACGTGCTCCAGCAGAGCAGCAGCTGCTGCCAGTCCGACTGCTGGTTCTGCTGAGATTATCTTTTCCCCTCAGAGAAAGAAAAAACGGAACCGGACCCCGTTTCCGTACAATAGAACAAGGAGGCGACGCAGAAAATCGACCACTCAGAAAGCAGCACAGCCAGGCACGTCACAAGGTTCACCCCAAGCGGGTACGTCACAAAGTACACTACAAGCGGGCACATCACAAAATCTGAGTAAGACCCCAGCGGGTCCTTCGCACAGCCCAATCACTGCGAAGAAAGCGGGCACATCACATGGTACACTACAGATTACCTATTCATGGGCCCGCTGGGCGTCCGGAACCAAGCGGATCGGCTACTTGGTGGATAGCCGAAAGCCTGGATAGTCCAGGTACCAGACCTAAGCAGTTCTGGCCCGAACCAACCGCCCAAGCTTCGACTGCTGTTGTAGTCCATACTTTGGTACATAATTGTACCAGAAACAAGATTGAATCAGTAGTCAGACGTAGTCCTAGACTGGCTGGGTACAAATGTGTACCAAGTCAGTTTAGGGTATACGTCTGACTCTTGTTAGAGTCCAAATTTTGGAACAGAATTGTACCAGATAAAAGATTCCAACAGCAATCAGACGTAGCTGAAGAATAAGATGGTACACATGTGTACCATGCCGGGGTACACATGGTACACATGTGTACCGCTGCTAGTTCTGTGTTTCAGATTTATTATTCTTATTAATAATAATTGCTGCTCTCAATGGACGTGTTCATCGGAGATTGCTTGGTTAACCGGTCCGGTGCATGTACGCCCGTTAAGAGGTGCACGTATCCTGCGAGTGCTGCACCATATCTACGCATTGCTTGCCTTAAAAATGTTTCGTGTTGTCATCGTTATGGTCGGCACCAATGAGTCTAAGCGCAAAGGCAGCGACCAGCTTAGAATGACATCAAGGAATCTTGGGAAAAGACTTGTAAAATTGGTGTGTTTATGATATATAATGGATAAAGAAATAGATAATTCTCGTGTCTACTTTGTGTGGCTTCATTCAAACTTTCCAATTTTATTGAACTCATTGCTTGTTTTACTTGCTTCAGTACTCCCAACGGAAGCACTCCGTTGCAGAAGCGTTTGGCTGAGCGCAACAGGAAGCTGACAAGTTGGGTCACTCCAACAAACGGGCGTGTGCTGGATCTAACGAACAGTTTCGGAAGACCGTGCAGGTTGCGGTAAGGGTTATCATATTGTTTCGATACATGTTTTGTTGCTCAATAGTTTAACCAAGAGTACATAATATATAAGAGTGTGACAGCAGGCAAGCTCTCTGTTATCAGCTGAAGGTACATGCTATGTTCGCTAACGGCTGACCCCCCCCCCACAAATGTGTATGTGCTCTTCAAAGAAATTTGGCCGCTACGCTTGCATGCTGAAGCTCGAAAACACAACTACTCAGTTGGTTCAATGTGCGTCTGTTGCGAGCTTTAACACGCAAGGATAGCGTGCGAATTTCTTTGAAGAGCACATACACGTTTGTGGGGGGAGTCAGCCGTTAGCGAACATAGCATGTACCTACAGCTGATAACAGAGAGCTTGCCTGCTGTCACACTCTTATGTATTATGTACTCTTGGTTTAACTGATAGTCCTCAATACATGTTTGTAGCACAAATTAGTTTTACATTGGTATTTCAGCATGACATTTACGTGCATGAGAACGATTATTGTTTCAGATCAGGGAGGCGTTTCAAAAGATTCTCCTAGTCCGCTCCTAAGCGCGCTTAGGAGCAGACTTTGGAGAATAGTTAGGAGCTGCTTAGTAGCTCCTAATGCGTCTATCAAATTGTTCAGTACAAGGGGTGTACTCACTTTCTTAAGAGTTTCACATAACTGAATATGACACTTTCCAGAATCATAAGTTAAAGTCAAAGTTGAACTCTTGGAATCCAAGCAGAATTACTTGTCTAACGCTTACTACATTTAGTGAAATAACGTAAGCATAAGTAACTGCTGAAAGGAATTAGCGCATGGGTACAGCATGTACGCTTACTCGAAAGAGGAATGTTCGCACGAAACACAAGCTAGCGTACAGAATGCTAGCATGGGTTTGAGTACAACTACAATTACGCTTAGGTAAAACTTTAACGTGTACGACAAATCAGCAGTGTAATGATAACAAGTACGTTTAAGTTAGCACTTGTAGTCTACGTCAGCTCCTGTATAATCCTGTATACGCCTGTACGAATTATACGTGTACTTTATTCTTTGCAATCCCCATTCATGTGAATAGGATCTTCTGTGCACTTATTAAAAATTCTAAATTCTAAATTATTTTGTTAAACCCGGGGTTATCAGCGTAAACCGTGGTAAGACGATCATTGGCCTGTGTGTTTGAGTTGTTCAATTCTTCGTCCACTTTACCTTTGCTTACCATACCTGATCTGGGATTCCTCTACCAAAATTTTCATTGAGTCTACTTTTGACAGTGATCATGCTTAATTTCTAATTGCCAATAACAGTGTAGTCATATCTGTATTTGCAGCTTCCGGTCCATTGGTAGCAGACCTTTCAGCTGATACTCCGGCTCATATTCACACGGAATGTCAGGTCAGACTGCAACGCATCGCCATTCCAACCGATCCGGTTATCGGCACTTCTGGCGAGATCTGTCTGAGAGCAGATGCCCTATCTTCTCAATTGGTGTCTCCCAGTTTAAGGCTGAAGCTTTCAATTGCCCAGCAGATGGAACAGTGTAAGTTTTTCTTTATCTATGTATCTATCTATCTATCTATCTATCTATCTATCTATCTATCTATCTATCTATCTATCTATCTATCTATCTATCTATCTATCTATCTATCTATCTATCTATCTATCTATCTATCTATCTATCTATCTATCTATCTATCTATCTATCTATCTATATATCTATATATCTATCTATCTATCTATCTATATATCTATCTATCTATCTATCTATCTATCTATCTATCTATCTATCTATCTATCTATCTATCTATCTATCTATCTATCTATCTATCTATCTATCTATCTATCTATCTATCTATCTATCTATCTATCTATCTATCTATCTATCTATCTATCTATCTATCTATCTATCTATCTATCTATCTATCTATCTATCTATCTATCTATCTATCTATCTATCTATCTATCTATCTATCTATCTATCTATCTATCTATCTATCTATCTATCTATCTATCTATCTATCTATCTATCTATCTATCTATCTATCTATCTATCTATCTATCTATCTATCTATCTATCTATCTATCTATCTATCTATCTATCTATCTATCTATCTATCTATCTATCTATCTATCTATCTATCTATCTATCTATCTATCTATCTATCTATCTATCTATCTATCTATCTATCTATCTATCTATCTATCTATCTATCTATCTATCTATCTATCTATCTATCTATCTATCTATCTATCTATCTATCTATCTATCTATCTATCTATCTATCTATCTATCTATCTATCTATCTATCTATCTATCTATCTATCTATCTATCTATCTATCTATCTATCTATCTATCTATCTATCTATCTATCTATCTATCTATCTATCTATCTATCTATCTATCTATCTATCTATCTATCTATCTATCTATCTATCTATCTATCTATCTATCTATCTATCTATCTATCTATCTATCTATCTATCTATCTATCTATCTATCTATCTGCTGCTGTCTGTCTGTCTCTGTCTATCTATCTATCTATCTATCTATCTATCTATCTATCTATCTATCTATCTATCTATCTATCTATCTATCTATCTATCTATCTATCTATCTATCTATCTATCTATCTATCTATCTATCTATCTATCTATCTATCTATCTATCTATCTATCTATCTATCTATCTATCTATCTATCTATCTATCTATCTATCTATCTATCTATCTATCTATCTATCTATCTATCTATCTATCTATCTATCTATCTATCTATCTATCTATCTATCTATCTATCTATCTATCTATCTATCTATCTATCTATCTATCTATCTATCTATCTATCTATCTATCTATCTATCTATCTATCTATCTATCTATCTATCTATCTATCTATCTATCTATCTATCTATCTATCTATCTATCTATCTATCTATCTATCTATCTATCTATCTATCTATCTATCTATCTATCTATCTATCTATCTATCTATCTATCTATCTATCTATCTATCTATCTATCTATCTATCTATCTATCTATCTATCTATCTATCTATCTATCTATCTATCTATCTATCTATCTATCTATCTATCTATCTATCTATCTATCTATCTATCTATCTATCTATCTATCTATCTATCTATCTATCTATCTATCTATCTATCTATCTATCTATCTATCTATCTATCTATCTATCTATCTATCTATCTATCTATCTATCTATCTATCTATCTATCTATCTATTCTTGTTTTGATAAGCTCCCATTGCTGTTTTAATATAAACAAGCATCATGTGCAGTGACTTGTGTCAAAGCAGTACATATGGTCTTACAGTTGTCGTGTAATGCTTATTTTGTAGTATCAATTTTTGAATTGTCTTTACTTTTTGTTTAGTGCGTCTTAGCGAATGGGCCAAAATTGAGCGACGGGAAGGCACTCTTTCTTGCCGTACCTGCGCCACTTGTTTTTCGGCGCGGGAGCATTACAACATTGCCACATGCAGGGTGTGCCACGAAGAAGAAATCTCTAATGGCGAGAAGTGGCGAGGCCGTGCCCTGAGATATCACATCGCCTGCCTGAATGGGTCCACTGCCATGAAAGCTGCCGTCCGTAGGCGGCTTGCCCCCTTCTATTGTCCTGTTCACGCGCCGGAGAGAGTTAGGAAAAGGTCAACGTGCTCCGCTGATGGTGCCCAGAGGAAAAAGAAGAAAACTGAATAACTTTCCAATTCTCTTAACTGGTTTTGACTAATTTATTTTACTTATTGTTTTGTGTATTATGTATTTGCTTCATTAAAATCAACTGATTTGGGGGGCGTCATAATAAACTGTCTTCCGTTTTGGGTAGGATTTAGTGTTTAGGGTAGGATTTAGTGTTTAGGGTAGGATTTAGTGTTTAGGGTAGGCTAAGTAGTGAAGTTGTATGGCGGTTGTACTTTTGGTATATACCAGGGTAACCTGGCTATCCCAACAGCAATTATATGCAGTACACCAGAAGGTTAGAAAAGCGAAATGGCATGGATTTTCGTCTGGCTTGCCTTGAATTAACCTGACAAAATTTTCAATTAATGATAGGAAGGATATGTCGTATAATACTACTAAGCGAATATAAGTAAGCAATTGTGTATATTGTCTTATTACGGGGTTTTAAAGCCTGAGTACACACAGCAGCTAAGAATAGATAGATAGAATATGTAGATGTCGAAGTAATCAGCTTCTGTAGCAAAGCTCGCACCTATGCAAGTATGATACTTGCTCGTACGAATAGGACATATGCGTATAGGTACGTAAATGTGACTATGGTACGCACACGTGTATGTTGTACGTCCTACTAGAAAAATCGTACGTAAAGGTGACTATGGTACGCACACGTGTATGTTGTACGTCCTACTATAAAGATCGTACGTAAAGGTGACTGTTTTACGCACACGTGTACGTTGTACGTCCAACTAGAAAGATCGTACGAATGTAATGTCTGCTTCTTGAAAGTTCGTACGAATGTAATGTCTGCTTCTGGAAAGTTCGTACAGGTTAAATCGTACGAGGACTTTCACCTGGAATGTACGCCAGGCAATATAGCTTACGAATAGAATCAGCGTTAGTGTACAAGTGTTACGTTTACAACGATTATTGAAACATTCGTTTTACAATTACGTTAGCTTACGGAATGTTACGTTAAGCCTACACGTGTTCCTCAGGAAAGTGAGTACACCCCTTGTACTGAACAATTTGATAGACGCATAAGGCATAATTAGGAGCGCTCCTAACCGCGTTTCTAAAGAATTCTCCTAAGTTTACACTGACATTCTGCTAACTTAGGAGAAAAGTTAGGAGCGGTGAGCGGTGGTACCCGCTCCTATGTTAGGAGAATGTTTATAAACGGCATTCTCCTAACTAACTGCCTATGCCTCATTTAGGAGCGCTCCTAAGCTTAGGAGCGTCTTTTGAAACGCCCTCCAGGTGTGTTTCTGCCAGCGCACAACTTGTACAATGGTGATCTGCTTCATTTATCAACTGATGGAAGCAAACGGCTTGGGTCCATTGTCAGTCAGTTTACTGATCGTCCGTCCTTTCCTAAGCTGTTTGACGATTCAAGTATAGGATGGAAATCACAATGGTCCCATTTCTTTCCCAAACCAAACTATATGATATGTTTAATTTTGTGTTCAAGTCTTTGAACATCGCATCAGTCAAGTTTCAGACGCGCCGCACATTCACAAATGTGTTGACCCATGAACAACATCTGATGCAACAGGCAAAGGTGAAGCTGCATTCTCGTTCTCGCTTCCGTAGGGATTCCTGCTTTTGTTATATGTTCAGAGTGGGCAATCGGCAATTCCACGCTTTCTATACTCGCCATTCCCCATTCAGCAATTTCTTTCCCACTAAATTTATCATTGATGGGGTTCCATATAACTGCGTTGTACAATACTACGTCTGCCAAAACTACAAGTACTTTGGCTTAGATCCAACTTACGTCTTGTCTTTATCCGATCCTGCATCACTGAAGAGCAAGGGAGGCAGGCCGCGTATGGAAAGAATACAGAGTCCTGGGATAAGTGTAAGGCTAAAATTTCCGTGTCGGCGTTTTAGCCAAGTTTTCCCAGGACTCTGTTTTAAAGCAATTACTAACGCACCCCTACTTCAAAAAGGGTCACTTTGTGGAAGCCAGCTGCGATTTGGACGGTTGGGGCATAGGCAAGCCATTTTACGACATCACTGACTCTGACTTGCTGGCCTCCATTAATCAAGATCCAAATAACATTAAACTAAATATTATGGGTCATATTTTGGACAGTGTGCGAAAAGAAATTTTGCAGAAAGACAAACACTAGAATACTATGATTTATTGCGGTTTGTACGACTTTGATATTAATAAATGTTGTGTTCTGTTTTGTGTTACCCGTTCTTTCTTTCAAAATTACCCTTTTTCTAAAAGTTTGTGTATTATCGGATGCGCTAACCTTTAGTTAGAAGAGTAATGTCTGTGAAAATGGAATTTGCTATTCTGAGATTATGGCTTCTGTAAAATTTGTGGGGAGGAACTGACTTAATGACTCTTTTTACGCTTGATTAGTTTTCAAGTGGCACCCAACTGGGCAGGTTGAACACAAACACTGACTGCAGAACGGAATAGAGAGAGGTCTTAGTAATGACCTTTGCATTTCTCTCCCCACAAATTTTAAGTATTTAATAATAGGAGTTTAGCAAATTAATAATGTTGAAAACGGTAATAACGTTCCACTGGATACAGTTTAGAGATTAATTTTTATGTTTAAAGTTGAATGGAATTAAATTTAAACGGATTAAACTTAAAATCAATTCAACCAGATATTCATTTCAAACATTATTAATTAATTTCAAACAGTTGGATCCACCATTGCGACGAAATTAATACCTAAATACTTTAATATTTTCACACTAATGCTAATCATGTCTGCCGTAAAAATCTGTTTTGTGTTTAAATTTACTTTCTTTTTTAATTTAATTTCTAACTTGAATCCAAGAAAGCAGCTGAAATTTATGCCGTTTTTTAGTTTTTAAACTCCTAAAACCAACAATCTCCTAATATTAAAGATGTAAAATTTGTGGGGAGAGAAATGCAAAGGTTATTACGAAGTGACCTCTCTCTTTCTCGTTCTGCAGTCAGTGTTCAACCTGCCCAGTTGGGTGCCACTTGAAGACCAGTCAAGCGTAAATAGAGTCATTAAGTAAGTTCCTCCCCACAAATTTTACAGAAGCCGAGATTATTAATTAATTATGATAATTAATTATGACTAATTAACTGTGATACTAAAATCGTAAGCTAGGACTTGGCCATGAGTTTGGGAATACATCCAACTCATGGGCCGGCTGGGCGTCCGGAACCAAGAGGGTCGGCCACTTGTTGGATAGCCGAAAGTCTGGACAGTCCAGGTACCAGAACTTAGCAGTTCTGGCCCGAATCAACCGCCCACTAAAAACTGTTCTAAAACTATTCTAAAAAACTGTTCTAATTAATGTTTTAGTATCATCACCTTTGTTTAGTACATATGCGTACCAGACTGAAAATATGGTATGTTATAGTCTGGAAAATACCTGCTAGGTTGTCTGAAAAGTTTTTTGTAATAGTCTTTGCTTTCAGACAAACACAATACCGCAGCTACTTTCTTAAATTCACGGTTTTAGGCGAAATGAATACTGCTGCAGGCACAACCACAACGATATCTTCAATTTGAGCTGCCCCACGGATTTCTTCGTACTCAGGAACGATGTCGATGGTCCGGTTAATATTGTTCAAATATTAATACACTACACACAGCACAAAAATATATTAACTTGGCAGTTCATTTATTCAATTTTCAGGGACTACTGAGTTAATTTCTTTTTTTTATTGAGTCAATTGGTATCGTTTCCAAACTGCGCTCAAGACCAAACGATCTGGAAGCTCCATTATCTGAAACACTCAAACTTAGCAAATCATCGCTGCTCGACAATATTACACCATTCAACATTCAGTATCCAATCAAAAATGTCTTAAAAGTTTGATATATATATATATATATATATATATATATATATGTACTTTAATTACTATTTTTAAAATTTACATTCCCCTCTGACCACATATTCATCATCCCGGAATAGGAACCGGATTGTGCAGGAGGCAGTTTCATAGAAGTTTTTTCCTACTCGACTCGACAAATAGACTCTGCTAGTTGTCGAGTCGAGTAGCAGATATGTTTCATATAAGCTTTGCAGTCGAGCGTGTACTCGCACTGGAGTTACGAGTCTGGTACATAGTCAAGTATATACGAGTACATATTACTGCTGCCTGCTAGCACCTGTTTCATAAAACTTCAGCTATTGCAGGCTAGTCCGCTACTAGCAGCTGTCAAGTTCTCTAGTGATTTTTGACTAGAGGACTTTCAGAAAATCTGCTATAACTTTTGCGATTTTAAAACTTTTGTTTCGAAATTTTTACGTGACGTGAAGTATGTTCTTAGTACTGTCCTAAAATCTTAAATGGTTTCCATCAGAGATAGAAAAGATTTTTCAAAGAATTTTCATCATTTTTAGCAAAACTGAGTCTATCATGCTTGCACCTCGCACTAGCAGCGCTAGTGCTAGCAGTAGCAGCAGAAACGTAGCTGAGTTTTGTCGAGTTCCTAAAAATTTTTATGAAACACTTTCACTTGGTACTCGCACTAGGCTTGCGAGTACTAGCATGCTTGTACTCGCATGCGAGCAGAATTTTTATGAAACTGCCCCCAGGTCTCGTAGTTGTTTACAACTGAAAGAGACTGAACCACATTTGAACATTCAGCGTGGAAAAAGATATCCTTTGGAGTAGAACCCAGTACTTTTCGTAGACCAAAAATCTATAATAAAATACCACTTTGAAATACTAGAGTAGGATATTATCTCGTGATATCGGCTTGAATGCTCACCATTAGTATGAAACAGTGCGCCTTGTTTTTCTTTTATTATGATAATCAAAAATATTTCCTTTTTTCATGCGCACATGATAAAAGTTTCATTTTTATTTATCTTTATTATTTATTTTATTTTATTTGTTTATTTGTTTCGAAATACCTGAAATACAGTGGCATGGCATACATTTGCCAACCAGTTAAAAGTTTATTGTAAGGGTTGGCTACAGTCTCGGTACATCGAAGGCGGGGATCCTACCCATCCAGTAATGGGATTGAAACTAGAATCACGTAATAATATAATCTACCTAATAATATAATATTTATAATCTCACATGTAGAATAGCTGACAGATGATTCAGCTCAATGGCTTGTGTAAACAGTTTCACGGTTTCCTCAAAATTCCCTAAAACAACTAACAGAAAAATCAGCTGTGTTAAAATACGAATATCCAAAAATCAAACAAGCTTAAGGGGGTATACCAATTAATACACTAATGACAAAAATTTTCCGATTGCGCTCAAACTTTGTCACATATTAGTACCTTGGTTCCTCCAAAATGATTAAAAGTCTCGATGCTTCTCGTTTTCACAGCGTTCACAGCAGCCTCGCAATGTTGCTAACCTACGGCTTTTTCGTGTATGGGTGTGGTCGAAGTTTTTTCGATTTTTCGCTGTACTGCTAAGAACCAATGTCTTGAATTTTCTTGTGGACATGAAAGAAACTTAGTACTATTGTTGCGTATGCACAACTTCAAGATTGCCTGAGTACACGCAGGAGCAGCACGGCATTTACCATGCATTCAACCCCCAAATTATGGCAATTGACATACTTCGTTTGAGACCTAATCCGCTGTACCATCCGACTGGGCTCAAATTTTGCACGCAGATGTCTCTTAATACTATAAATATGTGTGCAAAATTTGAGGCTTGTCAACCGCGGCAGTAAAAAGTAATACCACATTTTGTTCGTTTTTTGCTGTCAGAGATGCAAAATTAGCTTCCCGCCAAAAATAGCAAATTCTCAAAATCGTCGAACTAATACAAAATTGTACTCAATCGATAGGTCTTATCATTCTAAACAACTTTTCTAATTGTACCAAGTCACGAATATTGCTTCTACAATGAGACAAATTCCATCAAAGTTTAGCTACATGCCGATTGTGAGCGTTTTTTCACTGTTAGCCACAGAATTAAGCAGTCATTAAAAAACCGTAACAAAACCTAAACCCGTCAAACCTGGTACATATTTAGCCATACATCCGGGCTATATTCTGTACAAATTTGAGAAGATTTGGACCACTTTGGGGGATCAGGCTCAAAACGGCGACAGGTCACCTAGTGAAAATTTTACAATGTTTAAAGTTTGCGGCTACAGTACTCCTGAACGAGGTAAGCTGCCGTTTGGCGTGTATTCAATCCGTGTCCATAGAAATAAGTGTGCAAAGTTTTAGGCCTGTAGCTTTTCCCGAAAAAATTTAGAGCTTCCGAAGAGACCAATCTAAAATTTGTCCATAGAAATAAGTGTGCAAAGTTTTAGGCCTGTAGCTTTTTCCGAAAAAAATTTACAGCTTCCGAAGAGTCCAATCTAAAATTTGAAAAAATGAAAAAACTTTTCAGTTTGGGGCCCCATACAGCTCGGATGTCCTTTGATATATCAATGCCTTATATTATGATATGATATGTTTCCTACTTGCGTGCAAAAAGCTAGCGCTCTCCGAAGAAGTTGTGCACACCCCAAGGCATACCCCCCCTAAGGCACACCCCGACTAAACTTTTGCCCCGACTTTGTCCGATTGGCCTACTTTTTGGCGAAGCTATAGAGCATGGTCCTTTGATATATCAATGCCTTATATTAACTTTTTAACTATGATATGTTTCCTACTTGCGTGCAAAAAGCTAGCGCTCTCCGAAGAAGTTGTGCACACCCCAAGGCATACCCCCCCTAAGGCACACCCCGACTAAACTTTTGCCCCGACTTTGTCCGATTAGCCTACTTTTTGGCGAAGCTATAGAGCATGGGTGTGGTCAAAAAATACTTGATCGTTGATTCTTACCGCCCCCCCCCCCCGTTTTCACAACTACCAACATAATAATTAAAAATCTTTGCTGGCTGCAAGACCCTGGCTTTAAGGTTGCCATTTGCTAATATGACTTGGCACACGTGCCCCTATCGGCAGAAAAATACTGAACGTCTCTATCTTATCTGCATCTAAGAGAATTTCTCTTCAAAGTTGAAGTTTCGGCAAAAACTTAAACATTTCTGGCTAACGAACGGAAAATTTTATTACTGGTGCGAGCTATAAGGCTGTAATTTGGCATATACAGAGGCCCTATAGGAATACTCATTTATGCCAAATGGCAAGAAATTCTGCCACCTGAAAAATTTTAGTCAGCTTTAATCTTCAGAAATTGACAAAATCGACATACTTAGTCTGGCGTATCCTGAGTAGAAGCTTTCTGCAGCCTTAGAAGTCACAGACCTTCACTGATCGAACTGAAATTTGATGTGTATTTTCAAGCATGCTGAGCTCAAATATCTCAAAAAATTTTGACTTCAAAAAATTGTACTCCTAAAAATCTTAAAATTCTAAATTTTAAAAATTTTGGCTAACGAAAGGAAAATTTTACTACTGGTGCGAGCTATAAGGCTGTAATTTGGCATATACAGAGGCCCTATAGGAGTACTCATTTATGCCAAATGGCAAGAAATTCTGCCGCCTGAAAAATTTTAGTCAGCTTTAATCTTCAAAAGTTGACAAAATCGACATACTTAGTCTGGCGTATCCTGAGTAGAAGCTTTCTGCAGCCTTAGAAGTCACAGACCTTCACTGATCGAACTGAAATTTGATGTGTATTTTCAAGCATGCTGAGCTCAAATATCTCAAAAAAATTTTGACTTCAAAAAACTTTATTTTTGCGATTTCTGATTACCACTGCCCAAAAAAGGCGATTTTTTGACATAAAAAATTTTTCATGTGGCAGAATTTCTTGCAATTTGGCACAAATGAGTACTCCTATAGGGCCTCTGTATATGCCAAATTACAGCCTTATAGCTCGTACCAGTAATAAAATTTTCCTTTCGTTAGGTAGGCAAGTAGGTAACATATCATAGTTAAAAATTTAATGTAAGGCATTGATATATCCCAGGACATCCGAGCTGTATGGGGCCCCAAACTGAAACTTTTTCATTTTTTCAAATGTTAGATTGGTCTCAACGGAAGCTCTAAATTTTTTCGGAAAAAGCTACAAGTCTAAAACTTTGCACACTTATTTCTATGGACACGGACTACATACACGCCAAACGGCAGCTCACCTCGTTCAGGAGTACTGTAGCCGCAAACTTTAAACATTGTAATTTTCACTAGGTGACCTGTCGCAGTTTTGAGCCTAATCCTCCAAAGTGCTCCAAATCTTCTGAAATTTTTACAGAATATAGCCAGGATATATGGTTAAATATGTTCCAAGTTTGACGGGTTTAGGTTTTGTCATGGTTTTTTTAATGACTGCTTAATTCTGTGGCTAACAATGAAAAAACGGTCAAAATCGGCATGTAGCTAAACTTTGATGGAATTTATATCATTGTAGAAGCAATATGCGTGACTTGGTGCAATTAGAAAAGTTGTTTAGAATGATAAGAGCTATCGATTGAGTACAATTTTGTATTCGACGATTTTGAAAATTTGCCATTTTTGGCGGGAAGCTGATTTTGCGTCTTTGACAGCAAAAATTGAACAAAATGTGGTATTACTTTTTACTGCCGCGGTCGACAAGCCTCAAATTGTGAAATTTAGTCACATAAAAATTTATGCAAACGATACTAAAATATATTTTGCTTTCGACTCGGAAATAGCTTAGAATTCACTGCTGCAAGACCTTAATAACGTTTTAACTGGGCTTCGAAAACCGAGCTAAAGATTGCTCTTGAAAAATGCGTTCTCCTGTACTTTGGCTTCAATAATCCAAAAAATGTTAAATTAAATAAACAAGTAGGCTCCTAAAAAGGAGCATTATCCCGCTGTTGGTGCTAACAATAGCTTTTTGTCTATGTGCCACGGAATTGGCATTAGGTCAAAGACACTTTTATAGATGCTGCTCTCCAAGGATCGCACTATAGGTCACGGACAGAAAACATGCCCCCCAAGCAGTTCTGACGTGTTATGAAATGCCAAGGTGGCAGCGTCACACCACACACAAGGCAATCCAGATCATAGCTACCGATAACGAGAGACGAGGATGGCTGAAGTGGGAAGTCTATCATGTTTCCGCTCCGATGGTTTTAGTCCAAACATGGGTAGAAGCGACAAAATCAAATGGAGGGGAAGTACCTTTACATAAGGAAGATATATAAGATTCCTAAGGGAAATCTACATACATCAGAGATGGAACATGGTCATCTGAACGTTTTTAACTGGGTCACGGTCACCAGGTAAAAAGTATTGATCTTCTTTTTATGCAGTGTTTGAATACAGTTGAAAACCCCAGTTTAGTATTTCCCATCTTTGTCTGGAATCTGAACGCTTAATGAAGAAATGATTCTTTTGAACAGGCAACCTTTACTTGCTCTCGAGCGTTAAATGATTTGCAATCATGTAACCTAATTTGCATATTCGCAAGATCACAATGTTGCAGTTTCTATTTCCAACCAAAGGGGGCAATGTTAAGATATTTTATTCTCACATAAAACTGCACACGAATTTGGCCCCCTCATCGAAAATTTTAAAATTAAACTTTTTCGTTTCAACCAAAGTTATAGCTACTGAAGATAAACTTTAAATTCGGTTGCTGGGTTTCCGTTCGCTGAAGAATTCTGCCGCAGCCCCCTTTGTTCAAAAATGCAGCCAGATACAAGGCATATGGTGAGCATATAAGCATTTTGGATCACTTAATAATTTCAGTTCAGAACACAGCTAAAACGATTACAAGTATCCCGCCTAGGCGGGATAAAAATATTCGGTTAACGATATACAGATTCCTACTGCAAATTGCGTTAAGGACCGTGGAGTTTGGGTAGATGACAAGTTAAAATTTTCGGACACTGCTATAAAGCTGCAGTAAAAGCGATGCAAAGGTCTAATGTGTATTTAAGTCATTTAGGTCTAGGGATTTGTCATTTTGCGTGCTATATGCTATATGCTAATGCTATGTTGTGTACGTACGACCTATTGTAGAGTATAATTGTATAATTTGGAACCCATACATACAGACATTATCCAAATTGAAAAGGCTCAAAAACGATTTACCAAGCGCATCCCGTGTCTAAGTAGAAAATCTTATGCAGAACGTTTAAAAATTTTTTAATCTTGACAGTTTAGAACTTCGTCGCGTAAAATCTGATTTATCTCACTGCTACCGCATAGTTCACGGTTTAGATGGTCTAAAGTGTACTGACCTTTTTACTGTTAAAGAAAGTAATAGGCTTCGGGGACATAATTATATGCTTGGTACCAAAACTTGCCATCGAAACGAAAAAAGAATTCTCTCAGTAATAGAATATTGAATGCATGGAATATGTAATGGAAAAGGCGAAGTAAAACCTGAAAATGACCATGGAAAGCTCAGCTTGTCGTAGATTGTGGCTCTTAATGGAATTGATTTAGTTTTCTAATACCCTGGTTATGAGTGGCGTGCCTGTGAAATCTTGATGTGAACTGTGAAACGTCCAAGCATAGTACAAAGTAACTGTCCCGTAATCACCAGAGTTGCCAGTCAGTGTGAAACCCCCCCAGAAACCCGTCATTAGGGACATAGGTTCTAGTGTAAATAGGAAGAATAAGGCAAAAAATAGTATTACGCTCACGCAAATGACACGAAAGTGGAATAGAATCTCAGTGGAATCCCAGTGGAACATAGTCTAAGGAAGCTTAGGTAGGTCATTAGTCAGTAATGGAGGAGTCGTTACCCTTCCCGCGTCAGCAATAGGCCCTAATACGGTTTTTCGTATAATGGAGGAGTCGTTACTCTTCCCAGGCCACGAATAAGGCCTCACATTGTCAAGAAAGCATTTAGAAACTGGTTAAAATAGCTGAAAAATCATCAAGAAAATAAGTTCGACGAAAGAAGTCGCTAAATAACCAACCATTTAGCCAGAAACTTCGAGTTAAAAACGTTTTACGCAGTTAATATGTGCGAATGTTGGAAGATGGGTCAAAATACGGTCATAATCTGTCTATTAATAGCATGGAATCTTGCTAATTAGTGTTCATAGGTGTTAATCAGGCTTAATTTGCATTAGTTAGGTGATAACTAGTTAATTAGTCAAATTTTTGGTCAAAATATAAGTTGGTTTTATCTGAAAGGCAATTCTCTGCTGATTCTAAAACTCCAAACCCGGTCACCTAACTCCCAATATTGCGAAAGTTATACGTAAAAGAAGTTTTGATTAGTTACATTTTAATTTTGCAATATTGGCCTTAGGTGACCTTATAACAATGCGTAACTATGTGTGAGGTTACGCATTGTTATAAGGTCACCTAAGGCCAATATTGCAAAATTAAAATGTAACTAATCAAAACTTCTTTACGTATAACTTTCGCAATATTGGGAGTTAGGTGACTGGGTTTGGAGTTTTAGAATCAGCAGAGAATTGCCTTTCAGATAAAACCAACTTATATTTTGACCAAAAATTTGACTAATTAAAACTAGTTATCACCCAACTAATGCAAATTAAGCTCGATTAACACCTATGAACACTAATTAGCAAGATTCCATGCTATTAATAGACAGATTATGACCGTATTTTGACCCATCTTCCAACATTCGCACATATTAACTGCGTAAAACGTTTTTAACTCGAAGTTTCTGGCTAAATGGTTGGTTAGTTGGCGACTTCTTTTTCGTCGAACTTATTTTTCTTGATGATTTTTCAGCTATTTTAATCCAGTTTCTAAATGCTTTCTTGACAATGTGAGGTCAGCCTTATTCGTGGCCTGGGAAGAGTAACGACTCCTCCATTATACGAAAAACCGTATTAGGGCCTATTGCTGACGCGGGAAGGGTAACGACTCCTCCATTACTGACTAATGACCTACCTAAGCTTCCTTAGACTATGTTCCACTGGGATTCCACTGAGATTCTATTCCACTTTCGTGTCATTTGTAGGTGAGCGTAATACTATTTTTTGCCTTATTCTTCCTATTTACACTAGAACCTATGTCCCTAATGACGGGTTTCTGGGGGGGTTTCACACTGACTGGCAACTCTGGTGATTACGGGACAGTTACTTTGTACTATGCTTGGACGTTTCACAGTTCACATCAAGATTTCTGTTACAGGCACGCCACTCATAACCAGGGTATTAGAAAACTAAATCAATTCCATTAAGAGCCACAATCTACGACAAGCTGAGCTTTCCATGGTCATTTTCAGGTTTTACTTCGCCTTTTCCATTACATATTCCATGCATTCAATATTCTATTACTGAGAGAATTCTTTTTTCGTTTCGATGGCAAGTTTTTGGTACCAAGCATATAATTATGTCCCCGAAGCCTATTACTTCTCTTTTTTAACAGTAAAAAGGTCAGTACAATTCTTTAGACCATCTAAACCGTGAACTATGCGGTAGCAGTGAGATAAATCAGATTTTACGCGACGAAGTTCTAAACTGTCAAGATTAAAAAAATTTTTAAACGTTCTGCATAAGGATTTTCTACTTGTGACACGGGATGCGCTTGGTAAATCGTTTTTGAGCCTTTTCAATTTGGATAAATGTCTGTTATGTATGGGTTCCAAATTATACAATTATACTCTACAATAGGTCGTACGTACACAACATAGCATTAGCATATAGCATATAGCACGCAAAATGACAAATCCCTAGACCTAAATGACTTAAATACACATTAGACCTTTGCATCGCTTTTACTGCAGCTTTATAGCAGTGTCCGAAAATTTTAACTTGTCATCTACCCAAACTCCACGGTCCTTAACGCAATTTGCAGTAGGAATCTGTATATCGTTAACCGAATATTTTTATCCCGCCTAGGCGGGATACTTGTAATCGTTTTAGCTGTGTTCTTGAACTGAAATTATTAAGTGATCCAAAATGCTTATATGCTCACCATATGCCTTGTATCTGGCTGCATTTTTGAACAAAGGGGGCTGCGGCAGAATTCTTCAGCGAACGGAAACCCAGCAACCGAATTCAAAGCGATTTTCATAGCTATAATCCCTAGTTGAAACGAAAAAGTTTAATTTTAAAATTTTCGATGAGGGGGCCAAATTCGTGTGCAGTTTATGTGAGAATAAAATATCTTAACATTGCCCCCTTTGGTTGGAAATAGAAACTGCAACATTGTGATCTTGCGAATATGCAAATTAGGTTACATGATTGCAAATCATTTAACGCTCGAGAGCAAGTAAAGGTTGCCTGTTCAAAAGAATCATTTCTCATTAAGCGTTCAGATTCCAGACAAAGATGGGAAATACTAAACTGGGGTTTTCAACTGTATTCAAACACTGCATAAAAAGAAGATCAATACTTTTTACCTGGTGACCGTGACCCAGTTAAAAACGTTCAGATGACCATGTTCCATCTCTGATGTATGTAGATTTCCCTTAGGAATCTTATATATCTTCCTTATGTAAAGGTACTTCCCCTCCATTTGGATTTTGTCGCTTCTACCCATGTTTGGACTAAAACCATCGGAGCGGAAACATGATAGACTTCCCACTTCAGCCATCCTCGTCTCTCGTTATCGGTAGCTATGATCTGGATTGCCTTTGTGTGTGGTGTGACGCTGCCACCTTGGCATTTCATAACACGTCAGAACTGCTTGGGGGGCATGTTTTCTGTCCGTGACCTATAGTGCGATCCTTGGAGAGCAGCATCTATAAAAGTGTCTTTGACCCAATGCCAATTCCGTGGCACATAGACAAAAAGCTATTGTTAGCACCAACAGCGGGATAATGCCTCTTTTTAGGAGCCTACTTGTTTATTTAATTTAACATTTTTTGGATTATTGAAGCCAAAGTAGTTATATAAATGCATTTTTCAAGAGCAATCTTTAGCTCGGTTTTCGAAGCCCAGTTAAAACGTTATTAAGGTCTTGCAGCAGTGAATTCTAAGCCATTTCCGAGTCGAAAGCAAAAATATATTTTAGTATCGTTTGCATAAATTTTTATGTGACTAAATTTCACAATTTGAGGCTTGTCGACCGCGGCAGTAAAAAGTAATACCACATTTTGTTCAATTTTTGCTGTCAAAGACGCAAAATCAGCTTCCCGCCAAAAATGGCAAATTTTCAAAATCACCGAATACAAAATTGTACTCAATCGATAGCTCTTATCATTCTAAACAACTTTTCTAATTGCACCAAGTCACGCATATTGCTTCTACAATGATATAAATTCCATCAAAGTTTAGCTACATGCCGATTTTGACCGTTTTTTCATTGTTAGCCACAGAATTAAGCAGTCATTAAAAAAACCATGACAAAACCTAAAACCCGTCAAACTTGGAACATATTTAACCATATATCCTGGCTATATTCTGTAAAAATTTCAGGAAGATTTGGAGCACTTTTGAGGATTAGGCTCAAAACTGCGACAGGTCACCTAGTGAAAATTACAATGTTGAAAGTTTGGTGGCTACAGTAATTCTTGAACGAGGATTTGGTGAGCTGCCGTTTGGCGTGTGATGTAGCCCGTGTCCATAGAAATAAGGGGTGCAAAGTTTTAGACTTCTAGATTTTTCCGAAAAAAATTTAGAGCTTCCGTTGAGACCAATCTAACATTTGAAAAAATGAAAAAAGAAATTCAGTTTGGGGCCCCATACAGCTCGGATGTCCTGGGATATATCAATGCCTTACATTAAATTTTTAACTATGATATGTTACCTACTTGCCTACCTAACGAAAGGAAAATTTTATTACTGGTACGAGCTATAAGGCTGTAATTTGGCATATACAGAGGCCCCATAGGAGTACTCATTTGTGCCAAATTGCAAGAAATTCTGCCACATGAAAAATTTTTTATGTCAAAAAAATCGCCTTTTTTGGGCAGTGGTAATCAGAAATCGCAAAAAATAAAGTTTTTTGAAGTCAAAATTTTTTGAGATATTTGAGCTCAGCATGCTTGAAAATACACATCAAATTTCAGTTCGGATCAGTGAAGGTCTGTGACTTCTAAGGCTGCAGAAAGCTTCTCACTCAGGATACGCCAGACTAAGTATGTCGATTTTGTCAACTTTTGAAGATTAAAGCTGACTAAAATTTTTCAGGCGGCAGAATTTCTTGCCATTTGCTAGCAATGAGTACTCCTATAGGGCCTCTGTGATATGCCAAATTACAGCCTTATAGCTCGCACCAGTAGTAAAATTTTCCTTTCGTTAGCCAAAATTTTTAAAATTTAGAATTTTAAGATTTTTATGAGTACAATTTTTTGAAGTCAAAATTTTTTGAGATATTTGAGCTCAGCATGCTTGAAAATACACATCAAATTTCAGTTCGATCAGTGAAGGTCTGTGACTTCTAAGGCTGCAGAAAGCTTCTACTCAGGATACGCCAGACTAAGTATGTCGATTTTGTCAATTTCTGAAGATTAAAGCTGACTAAAATTTTTCAGGTGGCAGAATTTCTTCTTTGCCATTTGGCATAAATGGTGGCTCCCTATAGGGCCTCTGTATATGCCAAATTACAGCCTTATAGCTCGCACCAGTGAAAAAATGTTGCGTTCGTTAGCCAGAAATGTTTAAGTTTTTGCCGAAACTTCAACTTTGAAGAGAAATTCTCTTAGATGCAGATAAGATAGAGACGTTCAGTATTTTTCTGCCGATAGTGGGCACGTGTGCCAAGTCATATTAGCAAATGGCAACCTTAGAAGCCAGGGTCTTGCAGCCAGCAAGATTTTTAATTATTATGTTGGTAGTTGTGAAAACGGGGGGGGGGGGGGGCGGTAAGAATCAACGATCAAGTATTTTTTGACCACACCCATGCTCTATAGCTTCGCCAAAAAGTAGGCTAATCGGACAAAGTCGGGGCAAAAGTTTAGTCGGGGTGTGCCTTAGGGGGGGTATGCCTTGGGGTGTGCACAACTTCTTCGGAGAGCGCTAGCTTTTTGCACGCAAGTAGGAAACATATCATAGTTAAAAAGTTAATATAAGGCATTGATATATCAAAGGACCATGCTCTATAGCTTCGCCAAAAAGTAGGCCAATCGGACAAAGTCGGGGCAAAAGTTTTAGTCGGGGGGTGTGCCTTAGGGGGGGTATGAATTTGGGGTGTGCACAACATCTTCGGAGAGCGCTAGCTTTTTGCACGCAAGTAGGAAACATATATCATATCATAATATAAGGCATTGATATATCAAAGGACATCCGAGATGTATGGGGCCCCAAACTGAAAAGTTTTTTCACTTTTTTCAAATTTTAGATTGGACTCTTCGGAAGCTGTAAATTTTTTCGGAAAAAGCTACAGGCCTAAAACTTTGCACACTTATTTCTATGGACAAATTTTAGATTGGTCTCTTCGGAAGCTCTAAATTTTTCGGGAAAAGCTACAGGCCTAAAACTTTGCACACTTATTTCTATGGACACGGATTGAATACACGCCAAACGGCAGCTTACCTCGTTCAGGAGTACTGGGTAGCCGCAAACTTTAAACATTGTACTAATGAAACATAGTGACCTTGTCGCCGTTTTGAGCCTAATCCTCCAAAGTGCTCCAAATCTTCTGAAATTTTTAAAGAATATAGCCAAGATATATGGCTAAATATGTGCCAAGTTTGACGGGTTTAGGTTTTGTTATGGTTTTAATTTCCGTTAATTCTGTGGCTAACAGTGAAAAAACGCTCACAATCGGCATGTAGCTAAACTTTGATGGAATTTGTCCCATTGTAGAAGCAATATTCGTGACTTGGTAAAAGTCGAAAAGTTGTTTAGAATGATAAGACGTATCGATTGAGTACAATTTTTGTATTAGTTCGACGATTTTGAGAATTTGCTATTTTTGGCGGGAAGCTAATTTTGCATCTCTGATAGCAAAAAACGAACAAAATGTGGTATTACTTTTTTACTGCCGCGGTTGATTGCAAGCCTCAAATTTTGCACACATATTGTATAGTATTAAGAGATCTGCGTGCAAAAAATTTGAGCCTAGCTCGGATGGTACAGCGGATTAGGTCTCAAACGAAGCATGTCAATTGCCATAATTTGGGGGTTGAATGCATGGTAAATGCCGTGCTGCTCCTGCGTGTGTACTCAGGCAATCTTGAAGTTGTGCATACGCAGTCAACAGTACTAAGTTTCTTTCATGTCCACAAGAAAAATCCAAGACATTGGTTCTTAGCAGTACAGCGAAAAATCGAAAAAACTTTGACCACACCGATACTCGAAAAAGCCGTAGGTCAGTAACTTTGCGAGATTTCGTGAACTCCGTGGAAAACGAAAAGCATCCAAACTTTTAATTATTTTGAAGGAACCCAGGTACTAATATGTGACAAAGCTTGAGCGCAATCGGAAAAATTTTTTTGTCATTAGTGTATTAACTGGTATAACTCCCTTAAGCTTGTTTGATTTTTGGATATTCGTATTTTAACACAGCTGATTTTTCTGTTAGTTGTTTTAGGGAATTTTGAGGAAACCGTGAAACTGTTTACACAAGCCATTGAGCTGAATCATCTGTCAGCTATTCTACGTGTGAGATTATAAATATTATATTATTAGGTAGATTATATTATTACGTGATTCTAGTTTCAATCCCATTACTGGATGGGTAGGATCCTCGCCTTCGATGTACCGAGACTTCGTAGCCAACCCTTGCAATAAACTTTTTTTAACTGGTTGGCAAATGTATGCCATGCCACTGTATTTCAGGTATTTCGAAACAAATAAACAAATAAAAAAAATAAATAATAAAGATAAATAAATAAAAATGAAACTTTTATCATGTGCGCATGAAAAAAGGAAATATTTTTGATTATCATAATAAAAGAAAAACAAGGCGCACTGTTTCGTACTAATGGTGAGCATTCAAGCCGATATCACGAGATAATATCCTACTCTAGTATTTCAAAGTGGTATTTTATTATAGATTTTTGGTCTACGAAAAGTACTGGGTTCTACTCCAAAGGATATCTTTTTCCACGCTGAAATGTTCGAATGTGGTTCAGTCTCTTTCAGTTGTAAACAACTACGAGACCTGGGGGCAGTTTCTTAAAATTCTGCTCGCATGAGCAAAGATGTTAGTACTCGCAAGCCTAGTGCGAGTAACAAGTGAAAGTGTTTCATAAAAATTTTTAGAACCCTGACAAAACTCAGTTACGTTTCTGCTGTTACTGCTAGCACCAGCGCTGCTAGTGAGGTGCTAGCGATAGACTCAGTTTTGCTAAAAATGATGAAAATTCTTTGAAAAATCTTTTCTATCTCTGATGGAAACCATTTAAGATTTTAGGACAGTACTAAGAACATACTTCACGTCACGTAAAAAATTTCGAAACAAAAAGTTTTAAAATCGCAAAGTTATAGCAGATTTTCTGAAAGTCCTCTAGTCAAAAATCACTAGAGAACTTGACAGCTGCTAGTAGCGGACTACCTGCAATAGCTGAAGTTTTTTATGAAAACAGGTGATAGCAGGCAGCAGTAATATGTACTCGTATATACTTGACTATGTACCAGACTCGTAACTCCAGTGCGAGTACACGCTCGACTGCAAAGCTTATATGAAACATATCTATAATTCGACTCGACAACTAGCAGAGTCTATTTGTCGAGTCGAGTAGGAAAAAACTTCTATGAAACTGCCTCCTGCACAATCCGGTTCCTATTCCGGGATGATGAATATGTGGTCAGAGGGGAATGTAAATTTTAAAAATAGTAATTAAAGTACATATATATATATATATATATATATATATATATATCAAACTTTTAAGACATTTTTGATTGGATACTGAATGTTGAATGGTGTAATATTGTCGAGCAGCGATGATTTACTAAGTTTGGAGTGTTTCAGATAATGGAGCTTCCAGATCGTTTGGTCTTGAGCGCAGTTTGGAAACGATGACCAATTGACTCAATAAAAAAAAGAAATTAACTCAGTAGTCCCTGAAAATTGAATAAATGAACTGCCAAGTTGTTATATTTTTTGTGCTGTGTGTAGTGTATTAATATTTGAACAATATTAACCGGACCATCGACATCGATCCTGAGTACGAAGAAATCCGTGGGGCAGCTCAAATTGAAGATATTGTTGTGGTTGTGCCTGCAGCAGTATTCATTTCGCCTAAAACCGTGAATTTAAGAAAGTAGCTGCGGTATTGTGTTTGTTTGAAAGCAAAGACTATTACAAAAAAACTTTTCAGACAACCTAGCAGGTATTTTTCCAGGACTATAACATACCATATTTTCAGTCTGGTACGCATATGTACTAAACAAAGGTGATGATACTAAAACATTAATTAGAACAGTTTTTTAGAATAGTTTTAGAACAGTTTTTAGTGGGCGGTTGATTCGGGCCAGAACTGCTAAGTTCTGGTACCTGGACTGTCCAGACTTTCGGCTATCCAACAAGTGGCCGACCCTCTTGGTTCCGGACGCCCAGCCGGCCCATGAGTTGGATGTATTCCCAAACTCATGGCCAAGTCCTAGCTTACGATTTTAGTATACAGTTAATTAGTCATAATTAATTGTCATAATTAATTAATAATTTCGGTTTCTGTAAAATTTTATGGGGAGGAAAACTTTCTTAATGACTTCTATTTACGCTTGACTGGTCTTCAAGTGGCACCCAACTGGGCAGGTTTAACACTGACTGCAGAACGAGAAAGAGAGAGGTCACTTCGTAATAACCTTTGCATTTCTCTCCCCACAAATTTTACATCTTTAATATTAGGAGATTGTTGGTTTTAGGAGTTTAAAAACTGAAAAAACGGCATAAATTTCCAGCTGCTTTCTTGGATTCAAGTTAGAAATTAAATTAAAAAAGAAAGTAAATTTAAACACAAAACAGATTTTTACGGCAGACATGATTAGCATTAGTGTGAAAATATTAAAGTATTTAGGTATTAATTTCGTCGTAATGGTGGATCCAACTGTTTGAAACTAATTAATAATGTTCGAAATGAATATCTGGTTGAATTGATTTTAAGTCTAATCCGTTTAAATTTAATTCCATTCAACTTTAAACATAAAGTAACTAATCTCTAAACTGTATCCAGTGGAACGTTATTACCGTTTTCAACATTATTAATTTGCTAAACTCCTATTATTAAATACTTAAAATTTGTGGGAGAGAAATGCAAAGGTCATTACTAAGACCTCCTCTATTCCGTTCTGCAGTCAGAAAATTTGTGTTCAACCTGCCTAGTTGGGTGCCACTTGAAAACTAATCAAGCGTAAAAAAGAGTCATTAAGTCAGTTCCTCCCCACAAATTTTACAGAAGCCATAATCTCAGAATAGCAAATTCCATTTTCACAGACATTACTCTTCTAACTAAAGGTTAGCGCATCCGATAATACACAAACCTTTAGAAAAAGGGTAATTCTGAAAGAAAGAACGGGTACACAAAACAGAACACAACATTTATTAATATCGTCGTACAAACCGCAATAAATCATAGTATTCTAGTGTTTGTCTTTCTGCAAAAATTTCTTTTCGCACACCGTCTAAAATATGACCCATAATATTTAGTTTAATGTTATTTTGATCTTGATTAATGGAGGCCAGCAAGTCAGAGTCAGTGATGTCGTAAAATGGCTTTGCCTATGCCCCAACCGTCCAAATCGCAGCTGGCTTCCACAAAGTGACCCTTGGAAGTAGGGGCGTTAGTACTGTTTTAAAACAGAGTCCTGGAAAACTTGGCTAAAACGCCGACACGGAAATTTTAGCCTTACACTTATCCCAGGAATTCTGTATTCTTTCCATACGCGGCCTGCCTCCCTTTCGTTTCAGTGATGCAGGATCGGATAAAGACAAGACTGTAAGTTGGATCTAAGCTAAAGTACTTGTAGTTTTGGCAGACGTAGTATTGTACAACGCAGTTATATGGAACCCCATCAATGATAAATTTAGTGGGAAAGAAATTGCTGAATGGGGAATGGCGAGTATAGAAAGCGTGGAATTGCCGATTGCCCACTCTGAACGAGGTGGGGTGGGGTTCGTTGCATCAGATGTTGTTCATGGGTCAACACATTTGTGAATGTGCGGCGCGTCTGAAACTTGACTGATGCGATGTTCAAAGACTTGAACACAAAATTAAACATATCATATAGTCATTTAAGAAATGCAAATCATTGTGATTTCCATCCTATACTTGAATCGTCAAACAGCTTAGAAAGGACGGACGATCAGTAAACTGACTGACAATGGACCCAAGCCGTTTGCTTCCATCAGCTGATAAATGAAGCAGATCACCATTGTACAAGTTGTAAAAGCAGAAACACACCTGGAGGGCGTTTCAAAAGACGCTCCTAAGCTTAGGAGCGCTCCTAAATGAGGCATAGGCAGTTAGTTAGAGAATGCCGTTTATAAACATTCTCCTAACATAGGAGCGGGTACCACCGCTCACCGCTCCTAACTTTTCTCCTAAGTTAGCAGAATGTCAGTGTAAACTTAGGAGAATTCTTAGAAACGCGGTTAGGAGCGCTCCTAATTATGCCTTATGCGTCTATCAAATTGTTCAGTACAAGGGGTGTACTCACTTTCCTGAGGAACACGTGTATGTTTAACGTAACATTCCGTAAGCTAACGTTATTGTAAAGCGAATGTTTCAATAATCGTTGTAAACGTAACACTTGTACACTAACGCTGATTCTATTCGTAAGCTATATTGCCTGGCGTACATTCCAGGTGAAAGTTTTCGTACGATTTAACCTGCACGAACTTTCCAGAAGCAGACATTACATTCGTACGAACTTTCCAGAAGCAGACATTACATTCGTACGATCTTTCTAGTTGGACGTACAGCATAGACCTGTGCACCTTTACGTACGATCTTTCTAGTAGGACGTACAACATACAGGTGTGCGTACCATAGTCAGCTTTACGTACGGTCTTTCTAGTAGGACGTACAACATACACGTGTGCGTACCATAGTCACCTTTACGTACCTATGCGCATGTCCTATTCGTACGAGCAAGTATCATACATGCATAGGTGCGAGCTTTGCTACAGAAGCTGATTACTTCAACATCTACATATTCTATCTATCTATTCTTAGCTGCTGTGCGTACTCAGGCTTTAAAACCCCGTAATAAGACAATATACACAATTGCTTACTTATATTAGCTTAGTAGTATTATAAGACATATCCTTCCTATTATTAATTGAAACATTTTGTCAGGTTAATTCAAGGCAAGCCAGACGAAAATCCATGCCATTTCACTTTTCTAACCTTCTGGTGTACTGCATATAATTGCTGTTGGGATAGCCAGGTTACCCTGGTATATGCCAAAAGTACAACCGCCATACAACTTCACTACTTAGCCTACACTAAACACTAAATCCTACCCTAAACACTAAATCCTACCCTAAACACTAAATCCTACCCAAAACGGAAGACAGTTTATTATGACGCCCCCCAAATCAGTTGATTTTAATGAGGCAAATACATAATACACAAAACAATAAGTAAAATAAATTAGTCAAAACCAGTTAAGACAATTGGAAAGTTATTCAGTTTTCTTCTTTTTCCTCTGGGCACCGTCAGCGGAGCACGTTGACCTTTTTCTAACTCTCTCCGGCGCGTGAACAGGACAATAGAAGGGGGCAAGCCGTTTACGGACGGCAGCTTTCATGGCAGTGGACCCATTCAGGCAGGCGATGTGATATCTCAGGGCACGGCCTCGCCACTTCTCACCATTAGAGATTTCTTCTTCGTGGCACACCCGGCATGTGGCAATGTTGTAATGCTCCCGCGCCGAAAAACAAGTGGCGCAGGTACGGCAAGAAAGAGTGCCTTCCCGTCGCTCAATTTTGGCCCATTCGCTAAGACGCACTAAACAAAAAGTAAAGACAATTCAAAAATTGATATAACAAAATAAGCATTACACGACAACTGTAAGACCATATGTACTGCTTTGACACAAGTTACTGCACATGATGCTTGTTAATATTAAAACAGCAATGGGAGCTTATCAAAACAAGAACCAATAGATAGATAGATAGATAGATGATAGATAGATAGATAGATAGATACATAGATACATAGATAAAGAAAAACTTACACTGTTCCATCTGCTGGGCAATTGAAAGCTTCAGCCTTAAACTGGGAGACACCAATTGAGAGGATAGGGCATCTGCTCTCAGACAGATCTCGCCAGAAGTGCCGATAACCGGATCGGTTGGAATGGCGATGCGCTGCAGTCTGACCTGACATTCCGTGTGAATATGAGCCGGAGCATCAGCTGAAAGGTCTGCTACCAATGGACCGGAAGCTGCAAATACAGATATGACTACACTGTTATTGGCAATTAGAAATTAAGCATGATCACTGTCAAAAGTAGACTCAATGAAAATTTTGGTAGAGGAATCCCAGATCAGGTATGGTAAGCAAAGGTAAAGTGGACGAACAATTGAACAACTCGAACACCCAGGCCAATGATCGTCTTACCACGGTTTACGCTGATAACCCCGGGTTTAACAAAATAATTTAGAATTGTTGGTCGGGGATAGTTTCCCGCAGTGGGTTGATCGGGGGCAGCCGATTAGTTTCGTTTAAAAGGCGCCTAATAGTTGGTAGTGTGCCTGGTGGCACGAAAAGTCTGCCCGGATACGTGGCGGTATGTCAACGTTTTTATTTTTGCTCTCTATAACTCTGTTTTATTCTTTAACATTTCACCTAGGTTGCGCAACCGAAAATTTTAGCATTTAAAATTGGTCTAACCCCTATACTAATTTCGGTGGACACGCCGCGCCGGGGCGGGCGGCGGCAAGAGGGGGTATTTTGTAGAGTATAGGATATACGCGTGAGCTAAGCCTAAGTATACGGTAGATAAGTTTCAATCCAAATTGAAATATTTCATGAATAATCAATGTAAAATTATTGTTAGCTAATTTCATAGCTCAAATATGACTCATAATGATGATCCAGTTCAAGATGGCGGATCAAGTTCAGTTAGAGTATCGTCAGTCTCGTGGGTAGTCGGTGGGTAGCGTAGGTGGTTCTCTGCCATTTTGTGAGTGCTATTTTTCAGTTGTACTTTTTGTGATTCGAGCCGAGTTCATTTTGGAAACTGTTTGTGATTAATTTTGATATGCGAGTAAATAATCTTTTAGCCTAGGGGTTTTTCTTATATTCTGAGTGAGCGAATATCTAGCCTTAATGAGCAAACAACCACAAAACCATTTTATTGCTTTCTGGACATCACACACCTTTGACAACAACCTGCAAATAGACGGTCAGTCAATCGTGAATCTAGCACCAGGGTTTTATTCCCTACAAGACCTAACTTTGGCTTTATCCAGTTCGCTCCTACCATTGTACGCATGCTTGGCTTCGATTCTCAGAAATTCAGCGTTGAACCCTCCGATGTGAGCAGGGATGCCCTTAGGAGTAAGAAGTTCTACGCACAACGTCCACCCTGTCTCAACTACCACTATCTTCGAGTCCATTGTGATATCGTCAAAGAACAACAGATAGGCACAACTACCGGAAATATACTGGCAATAGTAAAGGCAGGTGTAGAATACGGTGATACCATTCAACACTCTCCTGAACCTCACTACGTTCCAGTGAATAAGCATGTGATCAATAGTATTAAAATCCATATAAACAATCATATTGGCAGGAGTGTGCATTTTGAGTATGGTAGTATACTTATAAAGCTTCACTTCAGGAAAGACAATGAGGACGTGATATCATCCAGAAACCGTTGAAGACTGGCACCTACACCTGATACAAACAGGGTCTGGTTTCTATGCCGGTCAAAGGTATCAGAGAGGAGATGGCCTAGGTAGCCTCCTGCGAGGTATCGGACGCTTCATTTGGCCAGTAGTACGTCGTGTAGGTCTGGAGGCAGGTAGACAGGCCTTTCAGACAGCCGGAGATGTGGCTCGGGATTACCTAAACAGAGGTGAGGATCCAAAAGAATCGCTTAAACGGCATGGGAAGGCAGCCATTGGACGTCTACTTGAACATAGTGGAAAGGCAATACAACAGGGTGAAGGCATCGGATCCAGACCATATAGGCGCAGAGTTAAGAGATTGAAACGTGACATTTACAGCCCATAAAAACCTACCACCTTTATGCTCTTAACAATTACCTTAATGCTAATAATTACTTCAATGGCTAAACAAGTTGATGAAAAGTCTATGCCGGGCTTTAAGTCCGAAATGGATCTCTTCTCACTACCTCCAACTCAGGTTAGTGTGGAGAGTGGCTATATGGCAGAAATATATCCCTTAAATCCGGTTACCAGTAATGGTCCATACCTATTCCTAGTACCAAAGGATTCTTACATGCTTGACCTGAAACGGAATTACCTTTACCTAAAGCTACGGATTACTGACAGTGATGGAAAGGCAGTCGCAAAGGCAGCAGACGGAAGCATTTCAGTAGCACCCATCAATATGCTAGCAAAGACATTCATCAGGAGATTAGTGGTTAAACTGTCCGATAAGGAAATTTACAATAGTGGAGACCTGTACCACTATGGAGCCTACCTGGAGACTATTGCAACTTTTTTAAGGAAGCAAAAACGTCTCACCTACAAAGTAATCTATTTGCAAAGGATAGCAAATTCAACGATATCTCCACTACTTCAGCTAAGCATCGAGGTATTCCATTCACAGATGGTCGATATGTAGTCGTTGCAGGACCCTTACACTGTGACCTATTCAAGCAAGACAGATACCTTCTGAGTGAGTGTCAGTTGAGCCTGGAATTACATCGTAACAGTGACGACATACTACTACAGTCAGCAACTAGTGGTTACAAGCTTTTAGTCGATGATATCCGATGGTGTGTATGGAAAGTCAAACCTCAGGACTCTCTTACCATGGCAATGAGGGTGTACGGCAAAGTATCCAATCAGGAGGACTAAACTGGTCACTAGACATATCGCACCTGGAGTACAAACAGTAGTGGAAAATTCTATATTCACTGGTCAACTCCCTAGAAGGGTCTTAGTGGCAATGGTTAAATCAGAGGCATTCAATGGAAGTCAGAAACATAACCCGCTCGAGTTCCAACACTGTAGTGTCAATGAGATTGCCCTCAAGTATGGTGACGAGTTTGTACCAAAACAACCAATGAAGATGGCATGGGACAAGTTCCAGTACACAATGCCTTTCATATACCTCTACGAAGGCAACGATATGGCAGGATCAACTAAGGGTGCAGATATTTCCTATGAAGATTTTGGTAAGGGATACACTATATTTGCCTTTGACCTAACTCCCGATAACTTAGATACAGGGGCAATGCAACTCATCAAGGAAGGAGACGTATCACTGAGAATGCAACTAGAAAAGGTCTTACCAACCGCCACTTATCCCCAGGGTGTAGAAATCATTATATACGGTGAATTTGATAATCTCATATCAATAGACTACAACCGGACACCATTCTTTGACTATGCACTATAAACACACGTGAGATCCATGAGACCTTAAGGAAGGATTGTAAAGTTCCTCTCCTTGGAGTATTTCCCAGTGATCAGTTACCTGGGTACCAACCAGGATGTCTTATTGCTAATACTGAAGAAGCCAATCACCCTGGAGAACACTGGGTAGCAATGTGGCTGAGGATAATGGAGTAGAATATTTTGACAGCTACGGATTACCACCTCTCCTATTCATGTCATTCATTGGCAACAGAGAACTACAATATAATCCGATCCAATTGCAAGATTTCACCACTGATGTATGTGGGGCGTACTGTATCTACTTCGTTCATCACCGGGCTAGAGGCAGATCAATGGAATCAATAGCCAACTATCTAAGGCGAAGAAGTGATACTAATGATAACATTGTCAAGACCTATGTTGATAGACTACGAATAAGACTAGCTCCAACTCCAACATGTCAGAAATCCCATAAAATGTCTAGGTGATATTAATCCTCTGGGATTATTCAGGGATGTTATATAGAGAACCATGTTGCTACTACTGAACCTAATTGCTATGGTGTCTTCTGTAGACATCACAGAGACAGAGCACGGTATTCAGCTAGCTCAAGGCAATATTACCACCGTGCTAGAAAGTGATCACCTGTACCACAGACTTGACGATTGTAGTTTACACCTATGTCGTGAGGATGATATGAGTCATCGATCTAATGCCTGTCACTACATCGAATGGGATCACTGTTGGGAGTACTGCTACGATACTGACAGACGCCTTCAGTCTATCCACGATAAGATGACTGGCTTCAGAGTAGACAATGCCTCAGAACTTGAAATCCTACGTGGTGCCCTAAGTGAATACTACAATGTTTTGTAAAATCTGTGTCTTATTCGCTTATTGTCAGCTTTTAGTGCTTTGTATGTAGTGCTAACTTTATAATTTTCAAATAAATGTACTGCTAACTTCATGATTACCGGTAAATGTAAACTAGTTTTCGTTGTTTGTTGCTTCATGACATTCAAATTTTCTGTCTGTTACATTTGCTTATCACTAACATTTTCTTGTTGATTCACCAGCGTTTGCCTTGCTACTAGCTTCAGAACTAACACTGTAAGCCGCTTTGTTTACATCATACACGTCATTTACACATACATTATCCGTATAGGTACAACACTATAACTGTTCAACCAATAGGAATGGTAAGCACATAAGGTTTCGTCCAAGTTGCGATTAGGTAGTTCAATGAATTTTTCACGAAGTCACTCACAACTTTCCTGTAGAGTTGAAGCATCTTGGGGAGATGAAGGATGTTGTGGTGTTGCTTCACGGTGCTGGTGGTCGATGTGTTTGTGCAGGTAAGCTTTTCTGAGGAAACTGGAATTGCATTTATTACATTTGTAGGAGTCTGATTCGCTATGTTGTTCCTTCTTGTGTCTGTACAGGCTTTTCGATTGTGTGAAAGTCTGATAACATATGATGCACATGCGATCATTCCTCCTGGGAAACAAGGAATCGTAATCCTCTCGATGTTGTTTCCGCACGTGCCTTTGTAGTTTCTTTACCAACGTGAACCTTTGTTGGCAAACAGGACAAGTAGGCATAGACTCTGAAATAAAAGAAAAAACAAGTATTAACCTGGTACATTAGAATTACACAATATTATTTCATTCCGACTTGATTAACTTAATACCTAATATAAAGGCAAACATACCAGTTGCGTCTTGGGTTGACATCTAGTTAGAATATCTGGTAATATGTACTTCACAACTTCACTTAAACATCCAGGCCAACAAGTTGGTAGATCAATCAACTTTGCTTCATAAACAGTATAGGTTTCATAAAGGCAATGTTATGGAGCATCTCCCAAAGTTATGAACATTGATGTGACCATTAAATGAACATGATCTTATGAGCATATCGGCTGAATACGTTATGAACATGAACACGCACCACATTTGCGAACAGAACGTTATAGTGTGAAACTAGATCATTATAGTGTAAAAATTAATACGCAAAAAATCCCATATATTCTATTTATCAACACATTGACAGTACTTAACAATGATATTGAGCTATCAGCCACAAGCTTACCTCAAAAGTCCAGAGTAAAATCACCAACCAAAAGTGAGAACAAAAGTGTCGCCCAAAAGTGAGAGCAAAAATGTCACCCAAAAGTGAGAGCAAAAGTGTCACCCAAAAGTGAGAGCAAAAATGTCACGCAAAAGTGAGAGCAAAATCACCACCCAAAAGTGAGAGCAAAATTACCACCCAAAAGTGAGAGCAAAATGGTCACCCAAAAATGGGAGCAAAACAGTCACCCAAAAGTGAGAGCAAAAATGTCACCCAAAAGTGAGAGCAAAACAGTCACCCAAAAGTTGAGTCAAATCACCACTCAAAAGATGAGTCGAACCACCACCCAAAAGTTGAGTCAAATCACCACCCAAAAGTTGAGTCAAATCACCACCCGAAAGTTGAGTCAAACCACCACTCAAAAGTTGAGTCAAATCACCACCCGAAAGTTGAGTCAAATCGACACCTAAAAGTGAGAGTCAAAGTGTCACCCAAAAGTTGAGTCAAACCACCACTCAAAAGTTGAGTCAAATCACCACCCGAAAGTTGAGTCAAATCAATATCCAAAAGTGAGAGCAAAACAGTCACCCAAAAGTGAGAGCAAAACAGTCACCCAAAAGTTAGAGCAAAATGGTCACCCAAAATTGGGAGCAAAATGGTCACCCAAAAGTGGGAGCAAAACAGTCACCCACAAATGGGAGCAAAACAGTCACCCAAAAGTGAGAGCAAAAAGGTCACCCAAAAGTGAGAGCAAAATGGTCACCCAAAAATGACAGTCAAATCAATATCCAAAAATTCTACCCATCACATATAATCCTGATTAACATTCGCAGTGGGAGTCAAAATGGTCACCCAAAATTGGGAGCAAAATGGTCACCCAAAAAATGGGAGCAAAATGGTCACCCAATAGCTCCCCAAAATCGGGAGCAAAATGGCACCCAAAATGCGCTCAATTGATCTCTCTATTACTACTGAAATGGTGAAATTCCTAGAATTTTCGGGGAAAAGATATTTTATTGCAGATTTTGTAAGAGATTGGATCAAGCATAATTTTTATACCATTAAAAAGATCTCGTTCTACGCAACATAGTGATATTAAAGTTATTGCTGTACGATTTTCCTAGCCCAAGTTATTGTATTTAATGTGGCAAAAACTCCCGCCTTTGAAAAATGTCAGCGTTGTATGTTTTTACACGCTGAGAAGCCCCCCGAGATTTCAGCATTAATGTTTCGACTTCAAGCATATTGCAAGCTTATATATACTATTAGGAAGAGCTGAGTGTCTTACTCTTCCTATTATAAGGTAACAAAGAATATATACTGCAGTTTCGACCTTGTATGCATACTGAAAGCTTTACGAAGAAGCGCAAGCTCGCGAATAGACCAGTGAAAATCGTCTACTGTTCCCTGTATTACTTCGCTCTCTTAGAGTAGAGTTGCTTCGGTGTCTCTGTAGGAACATTTCAACGCGGCGCTGATTAGAAAGTTTCATTGGCAGCATAACCAGATTCAGTCGGCCATAGAGATTCTCATATGTGATAACCGTGTTACGCCTGTAGCAGCAGAAAGTGTGACGACAAATCCGCTTGTATCGCCGGTTGAATAGGTAGTAGATAAATGGATCCGCCGAAGCATTAAAGACAACCAGTGCATTTGTAACATCCAAAGCAATGTAGGCCCATGTTTCTGTTTCTTTGTCAGAGAAAAGGTCCCTTTTAAACGCCTCTATAATGTTCAAAAGAAAGGGAGCTGTGTTACAAATCAGAAATAAAATGATTATTGTTACCATCATAATGGCAAGGCTGTGATCGTCGTAGGTAATTGATGACAGCCGAGTTCGTTCTCGGCGAGCCTTCCGAATGGCAACAATTATTGCCGTATTGACCATTGTTAGTATACTAAATGGAATAACAAAATGACTTATCAAAAAGCCTGCTGTGTAGTAGAAAGTAAAGTAAGCTTCTTCGCTTCTTAGATACTGAACGGCTCTGTTATGAATTATGGTATCATTGTTAGAGTGAGCTAGGACCGGAATTGCCATAATTCTGTACTCCCAAAATCGTACCATATTGTAAGTAACTGATAAAACTACGATAATTACGATAGCTAGTTTTGATCTGAACACAGTACAAATGCTTCTTGATAGCAGCGGCCACTTTACAACAATATATCGTTCAATAGCTATCGCTATGACCAGCCACAAGGACATAGTTTGTACAGTCATAGCTATTGGATATGACGTCTTTGGAATATAGGCTATATAGCTTTCCAGCTCAGGTGTCGACCACATTGCGCTGAATCCTTGCACCACAAATGCGGCGATGGCCATCAGAATAAGCAGTATGTTGGTCACACTCAAACCACAGATCAGCACTGATACAGACGATATCATACTGCGGCGGGTAAAGATGAACAGAGTCAAAAGGTCTCCAATAACACCGAAAATCCCGAAAATCAGAATCACAAAGGCGCAGACAACACTGCTGATTCGCAGAGTCAAATCCATATCTTCGTTTTCAATCATGATCAGATGCGGCCAAACGGATCGAACGTATTGAACATTATCGATGACTGTAAAGGCCGTGTAGGCCATGGTTGGCATTCCTCTGGTGGTTCCTGGAAATATGCAAAATTACAGTGACTAAACGTATATCAGGTTGAGCTGATGGTAATCTATTTAGTATTAAAACTAGAACCTGAAAACAATTATGAACACAATACAATGATTAATTAACCTCAACACTTTTTGCTAGCAGGTACAAATGAATTGACTAACTGATTATACCGAGTGTGTTGATTGTATTATGTTGATGAGTTCCGTTATCAGCACAGAAAGTATATAGACCAATTTAATAAAGTGGTGTGGCTGCTTATTCTAGTGTACTGCGTCGTTTCCAAGCCGGTTATTACGTTAGTAAATTATGTTTTGCTTAGAAAGCATTAGCACCCACTGAAGCAAGGAAAACAAGTGCAGATAATGAAGCTTAATGGGCAAGTTTAAAAACATTTTGAGGCAGCTGGTATCAACAACTGTTTTAGGAACGCTGGGAACAATTTCTACGTGCGGTGTGGTGCATTTAACATTTGAATTGTTATATAGAACACAAAGATATATAGACAAAAGTTACCATTTTCCAAAGAGGCTTTTCCGTCATTAGGAGAAAACTGAGTCAAGTAGAATTTTCGTAAAACTTTGACTCTTTGAAAGAAAATTATGGAAAATTACTTCAATTTTGAGCACAACGTTCAGTTAGTTACCATGAGGAAATCTCTTAATTGCTTCATAAAATTATGAGGTACTGCCTTGCATTTGCCTGCAGGCCAGAAAGCAATTAATTTTGAAAAAATGTAAAAGGAAAGAAGGTAGCGTAATGGAACAGAAAAAACAGAACCAGCCATGTTAATTTGACGTTAAGGAAAAGTTTATATTTTTCTCGTTTATGAACAAATAAGTCATAAAGGTTTTGGGGCAAATAGTTTCCCCGTGTTCATTTCTCTGATAAGACGCAATTTAACCTTTAATGCTGTATAACGTCCAATTTGATTAGCCTTGAAGTTGACTTCAAACTAAGTCAGCTTGCATCTTGATGTCTTTCGAGGAATTATATTTCTGAATTTATGTGAAAATGACATTAAAAATATGGCCCATTTTGTCCAACAATGGCTAGGGCTAACTCTGGAAATTTCTAATGCCGTTCGTTACGAGCTCAGGAAGCTTAACTGGGGGAAATTGTAGTCATAATTTCGGATTCTAAAATAATCTGTGTCAAGTCAGGATCTCACCAACACTGTTGCCAGCATTAGAGCTGAACAAACTGTAAAAAAGTTTACAAACAAACTGTGTACAATTGCGGCCATTGAGATTTACCAAAAGGTGTTCAAACTGAGCTTACCTCTGATGAAAAAATAGCTCGCGACACGTTTCGTTTAGGGGGCAAGGAATTTGGTAATCACACGAGTTTAGAACAAACCAATGCTTCGCAATTCCGATTGCGAAAGACCTCTTCCTAAATTTCGTCCTCAATTTCAGAGCATTACGCCAGATAATTGCATAGTTTTTAGGGAACGAGCTACTCTCCTACTTTTTTGATTACATTGCTGTCGGTAGCCTGATAATGAGCACTACCTCGGAAAATTCATGTACAGAGACTGCAAATTACACTTTACCATGCCAGATGGAAAAGTATACTTATATAGTTTTTATATATCATATTTCGTTTATGATGTATGTAAACATATTCACGCGTTCTCCAGTTTTCCAGATCAGGGGACAAATACATCGTCAATCCGTCTGTTTGAAGAATAGCTGCTACTTTTTTGAAGCAGAGGCCATTTTTCATTGGACAGTGGAAACATTTCATGTGTCTTCTGTCGCAAGTCTTATTAGCATGTCGCTTATTTATTGCAGTAGCAGTCACTGAGGTATTTACAGGCTATTTCAGTACAACGTCGTTCGCTATTTATTGGTCAGAGTCCCCACCTCACAGGCTTCAGGACGTGACGTAAACATTTGCAACATCTTTGAAACAATTTGTCGCTAAAACTGTAACAAGTAGCCCCTAAAAGGGGACAAAATTCCGCTCCAGGTTTGAAAGGCCAATAGTATTTCAAGTAATAGTGTGAAATACTTGGGTATAAAGAAATTGGTCTATGCCCCGATGTTCCAGTGTGTGTAAAGCGTTGCAACCCACAACGGTAATTCAATTTGAATAGTGCTGATGTTTCATCCGGCAAGCATAAAACGAACCAAAGGCCTCACTCCGCCGAAGATTCTGCTGACACTGCTAACGTAGCAGACCAGGTTAATTTGCATATTTGAGTCTTTAACCGTATCTTCAAACTAAATTCATCCAAGGGGGTACAGATCTGCAATTTGTTAAACATAATATTGGTTCCCCTTTGGAATTGAAAAGCGAAAATTTATAAATTTTAAAGTTTAAAATAGTTGCAAAAAACTTTCAGACGTTCCACAGAAATGCTTATTTCGCAAAAGCAACCATGAACAGCAAATTTTATTGCAAGCTCCCCCTGTCATGAAAAAACTGCTGAGCTAGATTTGTGTATTAAACATAGGGAGTAATATTTCACGTATTGAAATTTTCAGTTGTAAGAAGGGTCGACCCATTACAAAGATTCCGCCTCCGGCGGAATAAAAATGCGAAGGTAGTTGCGACACGCGATTCGCTACTGACCTGGCAAAACCCAGCCCAAGTTAAAAACTAATGCAGACCATTATTTTATTGAATTTTAATGATTCACACTCAAGCAAACAAGAGAACACTATCGGATAGCCAGCGCACAGTATTATTTAATACTCTGTGCTGATCATTTATCAAGGTAATATGCTGATCAACGTAGTAAGTTTTTCGGAAATATCCTTTAAAGAAAAAGGTATCTGCCGAAGCTAAAGTTGCACTCACCAGCTCAAAACAAAACAAAAAAACCTCTCAGGAAATCCGTTACATTAAAGTCGCTTTTATGGGGCTTTTTACGAAGAAAATAAGAACACTCATACCTTGTTCTGAACTTATCCACTCTATTTCCCTCTGTAAGCAGCAGGTACTAAAGTCGTCAAAAATAATTAATGAACTTACTTGTACCTCATCCTGTTTTTGGCAAAATGGCTTTGTTTGTAAGCTAAAATAGAAAACCCAGCCTCAGACATTGAAGGACTTAGTTTTAAAGTCCCCGGAACTTTTCAGTTAAACAGAAGGCAAATAGGAAATTTTTCCAAAGAGAATTGGATTTAGACGTCTTAAGAGGGGCTTGGATTGGATGTTAATGAAATGTTGCGAATCAGTTTAGATAGAAATAGATAGAATGTGTAACTTAATTGAAAAGAAACAACTCAGTACATATACACAGCTGGGACACTGAGCCAAAGCCAATCTTTTTCAGTAGATCGTTGATGCAGATGTTTTTGATCTGAAAATCTGGTTTTAATAAAAGAACCTTATGCAGGCATTTTGTTCACTTTGGGAGTTCCTTTTGACTGTGATAACCAAACCAATAACATTTGAAAGATAAAACATGCGGAAAGGTTAGAAATTATGGATTCCTTGGAATGGATACAATTGGTAATGGATAAAAATATATAGAGACTTTAGTAGTTGTAACATGTAATTATAGAAAAGTTTTTAATATTAGTTATTTATTAGTTACTATTAGTATTACCTGTTATGGTGAAAGACAACTGCAGAATAAATCATGATTCCATTTTCAGTGGTGTACAGTGCATAACATACAATAAAGTAGAAAACACATATACAAATACTAATTAAAGGAAGTTAGTGACTTCTAAATTAAAGACCAAAGTATTCAACACAGGATTTACACTAATCTGAAATTGAAAAACATAATTTACTCCAACTTACATAGTAAATTTGGTTTCTGGATCTGGAGTAACAATTATTCCCACTGACTGACTGACTGACCTGTGCTACCAGAGAAATTGTCAACAACTGCACAAACAGAGAGCTCCTCAAATTACCAGTATAGTTGTATATCACCTTTGGATAATTAAGTTGCTCAATTTGCCTACTCTAGTACGAAGTAAGGGTGAACATTTCTTGTCATGTGAGAGCAGATGATTGAACGTGAACAGGAACGTTATAAGAAATAAAAGCTCCCACCATGTCAAATTTGTTGTAAATTCCTATTCCATGTCTTATTTAATGGTTGATTGACTTCTCCTCAATTTTGTGATGGATCTAAGCAAAAAACTTGAGAAGAAGGGGATACTTGAGGATACAAACGTAGAATTTCGACGGATGATAGATAACGGTCTACGAATAGAAGAGGAATGATCGTCAATCTTTTTTTAATCACTTTTATAATATAAATATGAAAATTGTGCCTTATTAATTAGCAAGTGTGCAACAGTTCAATTCCAAAAAAAGTTTTGTTTATTTGCTAAAACAAATGGACTGAAAGAAACGAAGAAAACTAACGAACCAGGATCAAACCTGAATTAGCCTGCTCTTAATTGCCAGTTTCAAATTATATGTAGTTGCTCATTCCCTGAAAAGATTTCTCTGTTTGTTTACAAATTGAACAAATAAGCAGTCTGAAGAGACATCTTTGTTGCAGCCAAATACCTATATAGATTAATGCACAATATTATTTCACTGCAATTATTGTTCATGATTGCGAAAAAAACAGAATTGATACTTGTAGTTGTATGGCATCCATCCGTCTGATATTGCCTCGGTTACCGCATCCTTTAGTTCTCCAAACAGCAGGACTTGTCCAGTCGAGCTAAACTTCGATATTAGTAAATTTTCGACCATCTTTTTAGTTAGAAAAAGAAATTCATTGTGACATTTTAAATGATTGTCTGTGGAGTGTTACGTTACCAGACAATTAATATATTGTACAGCTTAAATCCTGCTGACTGACAGCGCTCTGCGGAGAGCACCACTGACGGGCCACGTCGTGTTCCTACAAGTGGGTGAGCCTAACCCAAAAAATGTATTGCTTGCAACACAAAATTGGGATCTTTTGCGCTTTCTTCCCCCAGCCCTAACTTTTGATTTTTTTGACCAATAACGTTGAAATTTGGTGTGGGTGCATACTGGAGGCTGATAAATTAAAAAATTTAAAAATTTTCAAATTTTAAAAAAATTTTTAAAAATTTAACATTTTAGTTTGGTAAGGGGAACCAAAAAATTTTTTCAAAAAAATTTGCTGAAAACTTGCATACAGGGGTTTTCTGGGGCGCTGAGCACGAATCTGAAATCCGTTTTTCGATTCAGCTTTTCGTTAGCTCAGTATAAGCTTACATGTTAAGCTTACAACTTTAGCTTATACTGCACTAACGAAAAGCTGAATCGAAAAACGGATTTCAAATTCGTGCTCAGCGCCCCAGAAAACCCCTGTACGCAAGTTTTCGGCAAAATTTTTTTCAAAAATTTTTTGGTTCCCCTTGGTCCCCCCTTACCAAACTAAAATTTTAAATTTTTGAATTCATCAGCCTCCAGTATGCACCCACACCAAATTTTAACGTTATTGCTTTTTCCGCTTGTCGACGCGCCTCCAAGACAGTAATAGATTTTTGGAGTAGCTGTCTCGCGGACTTTTTGGGTACCGCCAGTTCGGACGGTTCGGGAGGTGGTGACTGAGATTTCGGCGGTTTAACCTTTTGTGCCTCAAGAAAAACTTGACATTTACTCAAAACTGTAGGCATAGTTTACAAATTCAAAACCCGCTGCAGATATCCCCTCACCAGTTAAGTTAACAAATACTACAATAACCAACAATCGTGTTTTCACACCAAAATACATATACATGTATAAATACTTCTAATTTTTCAGGATAGTGACCAACGCCCAAAGGAATCACCGGCACCCTAAAAATAAGTGCAATAAGTGTCACCATCGCATTAAGTAAAATCTTATGAAAAGGAATAGCCAAATTTATTCTAGGACAAGGCGACAATGAACGATTCTTCTTTGAAAAAGAACGGAAACGAAAACTTGATCATATAAATGAAAGCAATGTTACTTGTAAACAAGACTAAATCAAGGAAATGATGAATCAAAAAGAACTTTAATTTGCAAAATTCTGAAAACTCACAATAACTAGATATAGACCTCGTAAGGTGCCCACTGCCAAGCAAACACACAAGTACTTAACCCTCTAAAAATAAACACAAAACAAATTAAAACGAAAAGTTGTTAAAACAAAAAGTGAATTATATAAATAAAAGGTGACTAAAACAACTTTGTTATACTATAAAAAGGGTGAGATCATATGACCGATATAGTCAGAACAACATACATATTTACTAAAATTGAAAACGAGGACACGGAGAGTATCCACGAAAATATTCATGAAGCGGGTTGGTTTTCCGTAACAAAAGGTTTCAACCGATTTACGTGGGTATTCTCCGGAGGAGCATTATTCCGTAGAGTAGTCTGAATCTGGCAGTTGGTAGGGGACAGTACCTTCACGACCCGGTATGGCCCCTCAAAACAGGTAAATATTTACGTCTCTGGCCCTTCGGAATATTAGCCCGAGAAACATCTTTCCAAACAAGCATGTCTTTTTTGTATGGAATAACCTTGACCTTAACATTATATGTGGCCTTCCGCCTTTTGAGGATAGCCTCCATATGCTGCTTCAGTAACCTCCGTGTATAGCGCAGTCGATCTCGTAATTCATCGAGATACTTAGGTTCGAAGTCACGAACCTTAGGTTCAGGAGTAGTCAAAAAATTTTCCGAAACCAACGAGAGGTCCCGAACATGTATCACATAATAGGGAGATTCCCCAGTTGAAGAATGTGGCCCCGCCCGGTAAGCGAACAGCACCCAAGGCAAAAGCTGATCCCACTCCCGAGAGAATGCTAACATACATTTCTTGAGCAAAGCCTTAAGAGTGCCATTAAGGCTTTCACACGCCACATTCGACTCGGGGTAATAGGCCGTAGTCCCTAACCTTTTTGGTTCCTATTAGTTTATACAATTTCTCCATCAAACTAAAACAAAATAGGGTACCACGATCAGTTATAAAGTTCTCGGGGAGCCCATGAACTGCGATAATATTTTCAGCAAAAGCCTTGGCAATTGTGAGGGTTTGCTCATTTGGCATAGCGAAAGCCCACCCCCATCGAGTCAAGAAATCAACAATCACTAAAAGTTTGCTGTTGCCCGACTTGGACGTGGGGGCATACATCACGTCCATAGCCAACCTCTCAAATGGAGCTTCAACCGAGATAAAAAATTTTAAATAAGCTTGTGGCTTAGTGGGCCCGGGTTACACGCCGCACACGCCACACACGCCGTGCAGCGAGCAAGATATTGTCCCATAATCCGAACCCATGGATGACCAGTAATATTTTGATGCCAGCCATCCCTGCATTTTAGCCCTGCCGCTATGGCAACCACCCAGCATTCATCCATGACATAAGGTCGACAATCTTCCGGAATAACGATCATTCCAGCAGCTTCTTTCCGCTTCTTATTGAAAAGGTCTCGAAAATATCGGTACAAAATTCCGATCTTCACTTCAAAAACCACCCGAATTTTGAAGTGTAAACTGAGCCAACTTCTTATCTTCGGAGAGCTTTTTGTTTTCCAGATAATCCATAATAGCTTTCGTAAACGGATCTGCAGCCAAAGATCGACGCCAGATGCCTGCAGCAGCCGCAGCAGGAGGGGGACCATACGGGCCGTTCTCCGGGTCATCTTCCCCCAAAGCTTCAACCATAATTGCTCCAATTAATTCCGGTGGTCCCAAAAAATTGGAATACCGCTCCCACGAAATCAGGAAATTCTCTGGGTAATTGGCAAAAGAGCCCGCCAACAGCGGCGGGTTGCACGACAGCGCGTTGGCGGCACCATTGGTGACCCCAGGGCGCTCAATAACCCGGAAGTGAAATCCACGCAAAAAGGCCCGCTAACGAGCTATCCTCCCCGCGGCGGCCTTGGACTTAGGCATCACCCCGCCGCATCACCCAGCATATATTCCAAAGCCTGATGGTCAGTAATAACATCAAAATCATGTAGGACCAAGTAGTGCTGAAAATAGGAGATCCCAAAAAATATGGCCAGGGCTTCTAGTTCTGTTACACTATAGTTCTTTTCTGCTGGTTGAAGCGCTCTAGCAGTATACGCGACCGGATGGAATTTTTCCTGGATGTCCTGTTGCTGGAGGACCGCCGCAATCCCAACACAACTGGCATCGGTTACCAAGATAAAAGGTTTTTTGAAATCCGGGTAAATCAAAACAGGAGCTGTTAGCTTTTGCTTCAGAATCTCAGAGGACTGTTGACAAGTTTCATCCCAGATAAAATCTTTCTTAAGTAAGGCTGTCAAAGGGTGCGCAATCTTGGAAAAATTTTGTTGTAACAGGATTTTAGATTAGGAGAAACTACAATCAGAATTGTACGGAGGCAAAGCATGGAAAGAAGCGACTATTGATATACTTCGAACTTACAGACAGACAACCAACAGGGCTACTGGAAAGAAACCAGCTGAAGCATTTCTAGGAAGGAACATCGGAGCAAAGCTAAACGCACCTATCTTCATGCCATTCAATGCCAGAATTCAGTTATCACAGTCCCATGTGGATCGATACCAAAAATCATATTCTAGCCAAGATGCAAAGAAACATTATCACTTCTGAGTTGGTAGCTATGTAAAGTTTCGGAAACCGTGGTCTCCAAATTGACTTTATGTACGAAGGGAATGTATTCCAAACCTCTGAAGATCACTGAAGTATTAGGCCCGCATACATACCGAATGGAGAACAAGAAAGTCTGGAATGGACGAAAACTTATTCCAGCTCATAATCCCAGTGGAAGCAATGAATCCTATGTTGATGACATTCCAGGTGAAATTCCAGGAGACGTTCCCTATGGTTATGATGAGCCTAATTTGCCTGTGAATCAAGAAGAGCCCAACGTCCGCAAAAATGCTCATGCACCTGACCTACGAAGAGGTGGGAGTCAACGTCAAGCACCTCAGAGATACAATGCCTTACGTGGCGAATTCTTCAGACGTCGCTACGTGGACACATAGAGCTTTCAAGATGTTGTAACAGGATTTATCTAAAAAACCATAAAAGTGATTGAGTTACGTACTACTGTTATGTAGTTGATATATAATACAAGTATAGTTGCTAGATTGTTCTTCGCTTACAACAAATTTGGTACAAACCGTCGGTAGTATCCAGCCAAACCCAAAACCTTGGAATGTCCTTCACATTCCGAGGCACAGGAAACTGTTTTACCACACGTATCTTCTCCGCATCTGTCGCAATGCCGAATTCGGATAAAATATGACCAAGAAAGGCCATCTGTTTTCGGGCAAACCCACACGTAGAGATTTTCAAAATGACAGTTTCGCGGGCACAGCGACGAAAGATGTCCAAGAGCTTCTGCAGGTGATCTAATTGAGTGGCACTAGTGACCAAGACGTCGTCAATATATACCACAAAACCCTCCATAATGCTATCTATAACTCTCTGAAAGGTACTAGGCGCGTTACAAAGGCCAAAAGGCATAACCTTGAATTCATGCAGGCCCGAAGGGATGGTAAAGGCCGTTATTTCACAATCTGGAGGGTAAATAAGGACCGGATGGAACCCGAGGCAGATCCGTTTTTGAAAAAATGGAATGACCCAAAATGCTTTACAACAAACTAGTAATATATGGGAGTGGGTAACAATCCCGCTTTGGTACAGAATTAAGAGACGCCAATCCCCATCCTTTTTGGCTACCAAAATAATAGGAGAAGCCCAAGGGCTTCTAGAAGGCTGGATAAGGCCTTGTTCCAACCAGGCAGCAAGTTTTTCATCAATGACTTTACATTGGGCCGGATTAACTTTATAAGGTCTAGCCTTTATGAGGCGTTTGCTCGGCTCGATCTCAATATAGTGGTAATCCACTGTAGTTTTACCCACGCCACCAGCTGCGTCCCAGATGTCCGGAAAATTTAGGATCATCAGACGGAGGCGTCGCTGAGTCTGGCGGGTAAGGCAACAGTCCTGGAGTTTGATTTTTGGATTAATCTAGGCCCGCTTTTCCAATGCCGAGAGGGTTGCGGTATCCACAGCATCCCTACGCACCAGCAAATCTAGGCCGTTGCGAGGAACACGCTGAACACAGCAGAATTGGGAAAATCCTGTTCTACGTTACAGGGAACAACATTGTCGACATGGAAGCCGCCTTCAATAATTCCGGCTTGGGTTTGAAGTTTGACAATGTCACCCTTTTTCTCAATTACTTTAGCCAGCAAATTTTTGGGGTGCAGGTTAGCTCTATCAACACACGGGATTTTCATTGCCACAGAACTGCCAACATCGACGTTCTGGCTAGACGCGGCAGTTCGTTTCGCGGAGTATTGGCTTCTCTGATTTTCCCGGTCGTGAAGACACCGCAGAAAAGCAGGAACTCGCTCCTTCACAGATTGGATGTTACTGTCAAGTTCCTCTGAAACTTCCTCCTTGTTCCATTTAACGAAGCATCCCCTAACCATAGGCTCATCGAAAGGACCGCAAGTTGGAGGATGTTCTGCGAGAACATGAGATATTTCGAAAGAATACTCTTTAGCGTTGACTGGAGAGCCGTGGACTGTCGCCTGATGGGATCGGTACCCAATGGCCACTTCTTCTGGAGGACAGCTTCGGTACAGCAGCCACGGTTCCCGTTCCAGGTCAACTTTCGCTGATCTTCCATCAGTTGTTCGGTTTGGCGAGATTTCTTCGTTTTTTCTATTCCTTCTTCTTCTTCTTCTTCTTCTTCCGCTTCTTCTTCTTCTTGTTCTTCGTCCGCTACAGGTGAATAGGGATCCTTAGTCTTACGTCCAAACATCACTTCAAATGGGAAGATTTGATCACGCGGCAGTATGATCGATTGATGTCGAATACCAATTTACCAATGGCACTTGACCACCCATTGATTCCAGGATTCTCCTGAATCCATGCTCCGATTCGATTTTCCAGAGTCTGGTTGGCTCTTTCTATCAGACCCTGAGATTGCGGGTGGCGTGGCCGGGAATGCACCAAACGAACAACGGGGAATTCCTAAAGCATTTCCTGCATCCCGTGTCCACGAAACTCGGCACCGTTATCTGTCTGACGTATGCGGCATGGACCAAATGACAGAAAAACGGAACCGATGCATTGCGCAACGTTGGCAAACTCCTTACTTTCAAGAGGAAATGCCCACACAAATTTAGAAAAATGGTCTTTGAGCTGCAAAAGCCATTTGAATCATCTGCGGATGATCGCACGTCAATAAGATCAGCCTGGAGGCGGTCCATGACTCGCTTCGACACTATAGGCTTTCCAGCAGGAGCTTTAGGGATTGATGCTCTGGTTGTGCAGATTCCACAGTTCTTTATGTACTTGGCTACCAAAAGGTGGGGGATGCTATGGAAGGTATCGTGGATGGTACGTATAACTGTATCGCGCCCAGGGTGCCCACAGCTATCGTGGTGCTGTTTCAAAATCTGCAACATAAAATTTTTGGACAATTTGTCTAATTTTAGCTTAAAAATTAAATTAAAAATTCATGTAGGTGTCTAGTACTTATCATTGTTTTAGCCTCATGCGTTCAGATGCAACCATACTAAATTTGCGCTCAATCGGTTAAGTCCTAAAAAAGTTAAGCACATGTGCGCGAATTAAAATGTGAATCATCGTATCGATTATTTATCAATTATACATTAATTATGTATTTAACATTATACGAGGAACTTACTTCAACGGCTTTTTCCTGGCAGAGCACAAATTTCTTTGTTTTCTTTGATTGAATCATTTCAATACCATCCAATAGAACAATCATGAAATTATCTCTGATTCTTCGTTTTTTGTCAGCCGCAGAGATATTTTCACACTTTTCACCCTTTTTTAGCTTCAGAGTTTGAATCATCAATTGAAGAGTCTCATTACTGGGAAAAGTCATATTTTTTGCTCAATTTGAGATCATCAAAAATATCCATAATTAATATAATATAACCAGATTTATTCAGCTAAAATACTAAAAACTTGAATTAGAATCAGTCATAAAATATTACTATGAAGTTGCTGACTGCTGATTAGCTGACATTTACGATAATAAATATATAATTAAAATATTTACGGAAATTTAAGTGTAAATATAAAGTTAAAAGCTTAAAACTAGATACTAAAACTTCAAAAAAGCGTATAGCTGCATTTGCAAAACATACAAAATCTGTTTCAGATATCGCATACAACTAATGAACTAAACACACTGAAATTGCAAAATGGTGTAACCGAAACAATCGCGCATTTATATAAGGTCAGGGGTCAGAGGTCATTGGTACTGTAGTCTAATGTAAAGAGTCTATTGTCCTAATTTATAATTACGTTCCTTCTCTTTAGTTCTTAATTTCAACAAAACCATATCAAGTTTCTCTTAAACAGTCTTCAGTGAAAAATGAAAGTCTTTGTCCATATCAAAGCTCTCTAGAGAGAACTGAAATATCACATTTATCCAGCAAGTGCTAGGTAATTATGACATTTCTCTGAATTTCACATTTACATACGACATATATATTTCTTCAATTTTTTAGTAATTTCTTCATTACTAATGTGTATAATTTTCGGCTTCGGCCATATTAACAATTAGCCAAATTCGTTAATCAGTCCGTTGAAGCTAACCATTTGGCGCGTATAGCACTTCTGTCATTAGACAAAAAGCGGCACACTTTCTTTGAAGTTGTGTTCGGAAAAATGTAGGCTTGATAGACTAACAAGAATGACAGACTAAGGCCTGCTTGACAGACTAAGAACTCTGTGCACGCTCCCCCTTTCACGTTATGTGTATATATTTCTTCAATCTTTTAGTAATTTCTTCATTACTAATGTGTAGAATTTTCGGCTTCGGCCATATCAACAATTAGCCAAATTCTTTAATAAGCTAGTTTTAGTGTATTTCTTCCGTATTGTTGAGTTGCCTGCGGGCTATATGTCTATATACATACATACTTATAAATATATATATATATATATTACTTTATATATTTATTTATTTTAATTAATTTATTTTATTTAAATATTTATCTATATACTAACATATATATATATATACACCTTAGTCTGTCATCAATGACAGGCTAGGACAGACTAATTTACATGTTAAACATATAACTTGCTAGTCTGTCAAGACCCTCAAATATATATATATATATATATATATATATATATATATATATATATATATATATATATATATATATGTATGTGTGTGTGTGTGAGTGTGTGTGTGTATGTATAGACTAATGCACATATATATAAATACATGTAAAAGCTAGCTAATGTTTTGTAATTACACGTGCATAAAATACGTGTATTATGTACGCACGTACAAGGAACCCTAATTTCTGCCTACTTAGGCTTAGGCTTGGCTCACTGGTATATTCTATATTCGACACTACCTATTTCTCGAATGCTTTAAGCAGTTACAGCTGTTTTTGCTCTCTGATACGACAAAAATACTACAAAACCCTAGAAATACAAAATTAAGAAATACAGACACACAGAGTTTACGGGTATAATTTTTTGTATAACCAAAACGGACACTTGGGAATGAAATAAGTCAATGCCTTTCTTGCCTAATAATATACACCATACATAAGTTGACTTCAAGGACAGCCTAACATAAAAAATTCGCTTGGAAGGTATGTATCAAGAAAGCTAAAGAAAATATAAAATTAGGCTGAAAAATTGTAAAAACTAAAATCAGTGTTCACTGAACTTGCTGACCATTTTGTTTGACCAAGCTCTGATCGAGTTACTGTTTTTGGTTGGGGTCGACTCGACTCGGCTTGGCTCGGAGTTTCAATTCTCCCGATCGGCTCGGGTGAAATTGTTGCCGGCTCGGCTCGGTTCGGCTCGGCTTTCCTTCTTTTTCATTCCCCGAGCAGCGAGCCAAAATCCTCATCTCTAGTCGCCAGCCGGGCCAGTAGGAGGAAACAGCTAACTTTATTAAAATGAATTTTAACTATGCTTTACTGAATTTCCAAAACCAAGTTCAGGTGAGTATAATAGATATTTCATAATGATAAACATAATTAAACATATGTATTGCAATAGGTAATGGCAAGTTTCAGTTGCATGCTTCGCCGTTGTTATATTCATTGTACTCCTGAGACGCATCCAAGAAGGTCCTCTTTATTTTTTTATATCTAGGTGGACAGCATAAGTCAGGATTATTTATTATTGTGACATTTCCTTTACCAACCGTCTTTAGGTTTCCAAAGTCTAGCATTTTAAAAGGAGAATGGCTGATATGAATGACGTCTTTGTTTCTAGAAATAAACCAAGTACACTCAAACTTTAGTCATAATCATCTGAAAGAAGGATTATATAATATTGATGATAACACTTGCTAACTATTAATGCGCTTATCGTATTAATTGCTTAGAAACGAACTAGCTTACTTAAAAAGGGAAGCTCCTCTAACACTCTTCAATCGAGGGAAGAAATTCATGACAGTTTTATCCTCTTTTATGATTTTATCCTTTGCTGGCTCTTCAACGATTTGTATCACCAAAAAGTGTGTAATAACTTCGATGTTTTGAAATGCTCTTTTGGCATCTTCAAACGTGATTGGTTCCGCGTTGTCCTTCCATGAATCGATTCTACAACATTGGATATGTCTTTACCGCAAAGAAATAATCCTTGTGGTAAATTGATTGATGTTTGATGGTAAGATGGTAACTAATTAGAAGCAAATTAATGAGAATCAAAAACATTGATTTTACCAAGACTGTAAAACGGACAGGGTCACAGCTATGGCTGGTTCGTGGTGGGGTCACTGCCTGCCCAATGTCGGAAGCAACAGTGTATGTTGGAAGTATTCGAATCCTTCGCACACGAGTCGTATGCAAGAACTACCTCACAAAACAATATTTAATTAACGCTGGAAAATATTTGTCCATAATTCAAAATAATCATAGGGTCTATTTCTTTAAAGATAAAATTGATCGGATTAAACGGATTCAAATTAACTCGTTTAATCCAACATTTTTAGTCCGCGGATTAAACGAGTTGATTTAATCCGCCATCCATTTAATTCGCCATTAAAGATACAGCGATTAAATATGCTAATTCGCCAACTTTTAATTTGTTTAATCCGCTAGCTGCACAAGTTGTAAAAATTTGTTGATCTGAATTTAATCTGAATTTAATCCTAGGTGAATTAAAGAAATAGGATTAAATTTAATCTGTTTCACTCGTTTAACTAGCTGGATTAAATTTAACTGTTTAATCCGAGGTGCTAATCCTTTAATGCAGATTAATTTTAATCTAATCCGTTTAATCTTTAAAGAAATAGACCCTATGATTATTTTGAATTATGGACAAATATTTTCCAGCGTTAATTAAATATTGTTTTGTGAGGTAGTTCTTGCATACGACTCGTGTGCGAAGGATTCGAATACTTCCAACATACACTGTTGCTTCCGACGTGGGCAGGCAGTAGACCCCACCCCGAACCAAAGCCACTTAGCTGTGACCCCTGTCCGTTTTACAGTCTTGGTAAAATCAATGTTTTTGATTCTCATTAATTTGCTTCTAATTAGTTACCATCTTACCATCAAACATCAAATCAATTTACCACAAGGATTATTTCTTTTGCGGTAAAGACATATCCAATGTTGTAGAATCGATTCATGGAAGGACAACGCGGAACCAATCCTTTTTGAAGATGCAAAGAGATTTCAAAACATCGAAGTTATTACACACTTTTTGGTGATACAAATCGTTGAAGAATGCCAGCAAAGGATAAAAATCATAAAAGAGGATAAAACTGTCATGAATTTCTTCCCTCGATTGAAGAGTGTTAGAGGAGCTTCCCTTTTTAAGTAAGCTAGTTCGTTTCTAAGCAATTAATACGATAAGCGCATTAATAGTTAGCAAGTGTTATCATCAATATTATATAATCCTTCTTTCATATGATTATGACTAAAGTTTGAGTGTACTTGGTTTATTTCTAGAAACAAAGACGTCATTCATATCAGACATTCTCCTTTTAAAATGCTAGACTTTGGAAACCTAAAGACGGTTGGTAAAGGAAATGTCACAATAATAAATAATCCTGACTTATGCTGTCCACCTAGATATAAAAAAATAAAGAGGACCTTCTTGGATGCGTCTCAGGAGTACAATGAATATAACAACGGCGAAGCATGCAACTGAAACTTGCCATTACCTATTGCAATACATATGTTTAATTATGTTTATCATTATGAAATATCTATTATACTCACCTGAACTTGGTTTTGGAAATTCAGTAAAGCATAGTTAAAATTCATTTTAATAAAGTTAGCTGTTTCCTCCTACTGGCCCGCCTCGGCGACTAGAGATGAGGATTTTGGCTCACTGCTCGGGGAATGAAAAAGAAGGAAAGCCGAGCCGAACCGGAGCCGAGCCGGGCAACAATTTCACCCGAGCCGATCGGGAGAATTGGAACTCGAGCCAAGCCGAGTCGAGTCGACCCCAACCAAAAACAGTAACTCGATCAGAGCTTGGTCAAACAAATGGTCAGCAAGTTCAGTGAACACTGATTTTAGTTTTTACAATTTTTTCAGCCTAATTTTATATTTTCTTTAGCTTTTTCTTTGATACATACCTTCCAAGCGAATTTTTTTTATGTTAGGCTGTCCTTGAAGTCAACTTATGTATGGTGTATATTATTAGGCAAAGAAAGAGCATTGACTTATTTCATTCCCAAGTGTCCGTTTTTGGTTATATGAAGCAAAAAATTATAGTACCCGTAAACTCTGTGTGTCTGTATTTCTTAATTTTGTATTTCTAGGGTTTTGTAGTATTTTTGTCGTATCAGAGAGCAAAAACAGCTGTAACTGCTTAAAGCATTCGAGAAATAGGTAGTGTCGAATATAGAATATACCAGTGAGCCAATCCTGAGCCTAAGTAGGCAGAAAGTGAGGTTCACTGTAACGTGCGTACATAATGCACGTATTTTGCAGCACTAGGCAATGTAACTGAACGAAGTACA
>JASAND010031313.1:0-12355 GCA_030248195.1 Trissonchulus latispiculum
TGGTTCACAGTTGTCACATCCATCCTGTTCAAACTGATCAAAGCTTTTTATCATGCTACACAGCAAACATGCTCTAAGATTGCGCAAATCACGAGGAATACTTTCAATAGACATGATTTTATTACATAGGTCTCGATCAATCCTGAATCAAATGGGTTAAAACCCGTTAGATAGGTTAGACTGGAGGCCAATCTAATTCCTCTACACCTGCGAGCTAAGGAAGTGGTTGGAATTGGATATGAAAAATCAATCAGACTGCCGGCAGATAATCCCAGATCTGAGGCGTGCCTGCGGTCGGTCAATCAACGTCTCCCAAGTCAGAACTCCTGGAGAGTTATGGGTCGGCAAGTCTCTAGCAGCTGGTCTTTCCAGGCACAGAAGAGAGCCGCTCTGTCTTCCGTCAATCCCACCATGGAACTCGCCTGGCAATGTCACTGTACATACTGACATTGGTCTCAACAGCTCGAGAAAGAAAGATCTACTGCCGCATCAGCTGAAGCAACTCACCCTTGCCGCCTTGGCGAAGCTTCCGCCTGCCGATCTGCTGATTTGGACAGATGGTGCTGCGAAAGATGCCAATCAGGCCGGAGGTTCAGGTGCAGTAGTGTATGACGGGAGTCGAGGTACGCTAATGCACGAGATTACTGTTCCTGCTGGTCCCCTGTGCTCCAGCTTCAGAGCGGAACAAATTGCTTTCAGGGAGGCTCTCAGCTGGGCGAAAGATCATTTTGCTGCTGATGTGGCCAGGCCCGCACCCAGGATTTTCAAAAGGGGGGGGTCCAAGGTAACATGCAACAGGAGGTCTGGGGGGCGGAGCCCCCAGACGTTGAAAATTTTTGCATTTTTGCCCAAAAACAGTATATACATTGGACGTTAATTTCTTGCAAAAAGTAAATTATCGCGCCGAAGGCGCGAAAATTTTTTAGAAATATCTGTTTTTGCCATAAAAATAGCAAAAATTTTCCATTTTGTCATCCCAAAAGGGGGGGTCTAGACCCCTTGAACCCCCCCTGGGTGCGGCCTTGGATGTGGCTGGTGCTGCTGCCGCAGCAGCCGAGGACGGAAGTCATTTCAGAGGCCAGGGTATGTACTGACTCGTTGTCTCTTGCCGGTAATCTCAAAGCTGGCTGCCAATCCGCGAGTACCCCGACGGCCATCAGTATATGGAAACTACTGGCAGACTTGGAGAAGATCGGGGTCCATGTCACGGTTCAGTGGACTCCCAGTCACATCGATGTTGCTGGCAACGAAGCAGCTGACACTGCTGCTAAATTGGGAACGGAAATGGAGCAGGAAAACGTTGCGTTGGACTACACCACCGCCAAAGCCGCCGTTAAAAGATATATCCGTGAAGAATGCATGCGGCTTTGGAAAGCCGAAGATACAAATGGAACATTCGACGGGAATAAACCTGTTTCGCTGGAACTGGAGTAAGGTCTCAGCAGGAAGGAGCGGGTGACTCTCTCACAGCTCAGATGTAATGGTCACTCCCTCCTGCTGGCCAAGCAGAGGTACAGGATGGGTATCTCTCCGTCTCCCGCCTGCCCTGACTGCTCAGCTCCGGAAGAAGACCTACCTCACCCACTACTCCACTGCCCTGCTCACAGGGGCGCTAGACGACTGCACTTCGGGTCCCGGCCCAGGCTTGACATCCTTTCGAGGGGTCCCCCCAGGGTCCTTGCCTATCTCCGGGATGTGGGCCGACTCTAGTTGGTCCAACCGCATTGAGCCTGCTCACGACGGTCCAGGAAGATGAAGAAGAAGAAGCTAGCGAGTTCAATTTTATGCCAGTTTGAAGGGCCAATCACACCAACCTCAAAAACCTCTGGCGCGACTACCCCCCCCAAATTCTGGGGAGGGTTTGAAAGAATCCACCAATATCCCACCTTAAACCTATCATAGGGGACGCTAGCGATCCCTATACAAGAACAAAAAGTGCTCCTTCGTCGCATGCAAAATACATATATATGAGTCTTTGTAGGCAGGTTGTACATAAGCAAAAACTAGCCTGTAAAATACATATGAGTTCCGTAGGGAGTTTGTAAATTAAGGAAAACAAGTTGCAACCGCTTAACATATGAGCCTGTCCTACAACGAGGCTCATATTGGCGTATATATGTCATAATACGAATAATTTGCAGATTTATTTTTATATAAATACATATATACTGCATAAAGCTTTTCATTACAAATTATCCTTCATATATATAATGTTGATCAGTCATTATAGTGTGCATATGCTCAATACGGTACGCCATGAGGCGCTGTGACTCACAGCCAAGTGGGAACGCACTCTGCGTGTGTATGTGAAAGTGTTTCGAGAATGCATTAGAGGTGTGCCATAGTGTTTCAGGAAACAGGTTGCATGTACAGTTCAGCTTGAGCAGTCGTAGTTCACTTCAGTCCTGGGCCATGACGTCTATTCATTTTTCCGTAATGTGGATAAAGCTGAGGTTCTTTAATGAGGCTTTAATGTGGAATGCACTGTGACGCCAATATGAGCATCGTTGTAGGACAGGCTCATATGTTAAGCGGTTGCAACTTGTTTTCCTTAATTTACAAACTCCCTACGGAACTCATATGTATAGCCATGGGGGAAAAAAAACCCACTTTTTCGGATTTTGGCTGGAACTTTTTTGTTATAAGGGCTAGCTGAGAACTCTATATACCATCGTACTTGGCGTACTTAGAACTTTCTTTTAAGCCCATTTGCACTTCTCTAGGTTGTACCGTTAGGCCGGTATAATGCAAAAAGTAGCGGGGGAAAAAAACCCAATGGGGGGAAAAAACCCAAATGGGGGGAAAATAAACCCACCCCTCACAGGTCCTAAAAATTGTCGTAGCGCGATTCTGACACTTCCTGTGTAAAATTCAACTCTTTTTTAGTTAGTATGAGTCAAAAAACCCGACCTAGGTAACTTTTTTTGAGATCTCATGTGCCATTAAAAATGCAGCATCAAATGGACAGGTTTCATAAAGTTTAACACATAAACATAGGGCAATTTTTGAAAAATGCTAAAAACGATGTAATTTGATAAAACTTATTATTCTAACGTGTAGAGAATGGTTTTTTACGGACAATTGGCTATTAAAAGTCACAATTAGACCTCTGCTGGGTCATCCAGCAGCGAAATTGCACTTTTAGGGTTTTATGCCTCTAGCTACCCAAGTATTCAAAATTGTCCAAATCTGACAGCATAGGGTGACGCAGCGTCCTCGATAATATCGTACTACAGTCCCGAATTGTTTCCCAGTTGAGCTGGTAAAAAATTTTTCAAAAAAATTTGGGTGGGTTTTTTTCCCCCCCAAAGTGGGTTTTTTCCCCGCCACGTTTGGCAATGTGCCAGTCTAACGGTGCATCGGATCGGTCTAATTTTTGCTGTGTGCAAAGAGGAAGACTTGCCATCATTGCAGATATTTGCAAAACTTTTCTAGCCCAACCCAGTCAAAAGTTACATCGGTCCAAACTTTTGCCAAATTTTTGGAAGGTTGGACCAAAAAGTAGGTATCATTTTCAAAATGTCATAAAATGAGCAAGAGTGAACCAAATGACCTGATCTTTGCACACATAGGTTAGAAATAGTCGCGCTTTCTGCTCGTATGTTTTGGAGCTCCTAGCTCCAACCCGTGACCCAGGAGGCGGGTGGGTTTTTTTTCCCCAAAAAGGGGGTGGGTTTTTTTCACCCCATGGCTATATTTTACAGGCTAGTTTTTGCTTATGTACAACCTGCCTACAAAGACTCATATGTATTTTGCATGCGACGAAGGAGCACTTTTTGTTCTTGTTTTCTATTATTTTATATATGTATGCTCATGAAGGTATGTATAGATATCTTTCAACGGTAGCAAGCAAGCCAACCACAGCACTCCACAACCACTTTGAGCATGCAGTTCTATGACAAATGTTGCTCAGCTCGCTCAGGGCTTTCATTTGGTACCAAATTTGACCACTTTTGAAAAATTTCATTTTTGACCGAAAATCGCCTAAGTCCCCAATCCATCCCACCACAGCACTCTACAGCCAGTTTGAGCACGCGGTTCTATGACAAAAGTTGCTCAGCTCGCTTAGGGCTTTCATTTGGTACCAAATTTGACCACTTTTGAAAATTTTCATTTTTGACCCCATGACCTCCCACCGACCTGACCCTCCAGATGGCAAAGTGGAACCAGCACAGCAAGATGGGTGGGTCAGACGGCAAAACGGATGCCAGGAATGAGCTGGGCGCACCAGAAAACCCCTATAGACAATTTTTTTTTCGGGCTATGTACAGTCCTATATGGTGTTCCCGGAAGTCGGTACCGACCGGACCCTCCAGACGGCAAAGTGGAACCAGCACAGCTAGATGGGTGGGTCAGACGGCAAAACGGACACCGGGAACGAGCTGGGCGCAACAGAAAACCCCTATAGACAAAGTTTTGTCGGGCTATGTACAGTCCTATATGGTGTTCCCGGAAGTCGGTACCGACCGGACCCTCCAGACGGCAAAGTGGAACCAGCACAGCTAGATGGGTGGGTCAGACGGCAAAACGGATGCCAGGAATGAGCTGGGCGCACCAGAAAACCCCTATAGACAATGTTTTGTCGGGCTATGTACAGTCCTATATGGTGTTCCCGGAAGTCGGTACCGACCGGACCCTCCAGACGGCAAAGTGGAACCAGCACAGCTAGATGGGTGGGTCAGACGGCAAAACGGACACCGGGAACGAGCTGGGCGCACCAGAAAACCCCTATAGACAAAGTTTGTAGAGGCAAAGTAAAGCCTACTATGGACCTCCGGGAAGCGGTTACCGACATGACCCCTCAGACGGTCAAGTGGAACCAGCCCAGCAACTTGGGTTAGTCAGGCAGCAAAACTGATAGCGGGAATCGATTCTCCGTCCCAAAAAACCTTTGTATGCAAAATTTGAGCCACCCATGTAGCAAAATAAGCGAAAAAATTGAGTTCAAAGTTCGACCCAAAATTCACCAACTTTGGCCGGCCAGTACCGAAAAATTACGCACGAAGACGGAAAATCATATAGCATTTGAACGACCCCGATATGTGTACTATTTAACCATATAGTCAGTATTGCCCCATATATAGCCCAATCTGACTTATTAAGGCGCCTTTGAAGCATACTTTTTGGCCATTTTAGCGTTTTGGCCGACTTTGGCCCCCAGCCAAAAATTTTTTCCGGCCCTGGGAGGCATAAAAACTAGCTTATTTTCTTATTTTTGATTTGTACTACAAGAATATATATGGGTTTCATAGGCAAAAATTTTTCTATCTGTAGTTATTCAAGCTACAAAACCCCCTTATGAGACATCAAAAGCGAGAAACCGGAAAAAAAACATCACTCTCGTAAGCGATTTTTGGCATAACTTTTTAACGGAAAGTGGTACGGGGATGAAACTTCGCACACATACTAAACTCGACACGTACAATTTTTTGCGCACATAATCTGCGCAGGATCTGCGCAGGAATCTGCGCAGCTTCTGCGCAGCCTTGTTTTACACGGTCATTCGACCATTTTCACTCATATTATAGGGGTCGCTACCGCGACCCCTATGATTACGAGTAGTGATGGGCACTGGATATCCGGATAATTTTTATATCCGAATAATATCCGATTTGAGAAAAATATCCGGATATCCGTGTAGTGATTTCAGTCAAAACAATGAAAAATTAGCAAATTTTTTGACGAAAATTTCAAAAATTTTAAAATATTTTTCAAAAATTCCTCTGAAAATATTTTTGAAGCGAAGGATGACCATAGCTGTAACGGAGATATGGGGTGGGGGGCGCACCCCCAACTTTTTTTTGGGGGGGGCCCCCTCTGGAGACCCCCCCAACCCCCCCCCGGGCCCCCGAACCAACCCTCCCCCAAAAAAATTTTCAATTTTTATGCCAAAAATCGCATTTTCAGCCGTTTCTAATGCCAATGGACATTCAACTATGAAGTGATTTTGACATTAGACATGGTTTTTAAACATGGTTTTTTTTGTGTTTTTTACTGTGTTTTCGCACACTTTTTCTTATAAAAACACAGTTTTTCTTAGAAAAACACACTTAAAAACACACCGAAATTTTGAGATTCAAAAGTAAAATTTTACTAATTTCTTTAAAGTTTTTGAACTACGGAAGACCGTTTCCTGAAAAAATTTTGCGCCTGCGGCGCACTTGTCTTTACATTCATTTTTTGAAAGCTTTGGCGTCCTACCTTTGTGCTTGTGTCCTTTTTCTTTTGTAATCCTCTAGTATATGTTAAAATATATATATATATATATATATATATATATATATATATATATATATATACATATATATATATATATATATATACGTACATACTTTATTATTATATTAGTTTACCACATTATTTACTTTAAGCTGCATTAAATCTCTAGCACCGTTTCAAAAGAAAATATGATTTACAAAATCAAAAGGTTCAACTGTTTCCATTGTGGTTTTTTACCGATTTTTAAAAAAATTTCAGCTTCTGGGGTTGCAAATACGCATTTCTTCCTTTTCTTTCGATGATATTGCGCTCATTCGTCCAAATCGACCATACACGTCATTATCTATTGACTTTTATCGCTAGAACGACAAAAACCAACTAGGAATAGGCTATATGTAGTAAAAATACTCGTAAACGCATTTAAAACGCGAAAAATCAATTTTTAGAAAAACACACATTTTCTTAGAAAAACACACTTTTTCTTAGAAAAACACACTGAAAAGCACGGGTCCGAATTTGAAAAAAACCCTGTTTTTAAACTCGAAAACTTGATTGCCAACATGTTTCCAAGTCCAAAATAAGGCCAATAATGAGTCAGAAAGTTCATAATACAGTTAAAAATGTGTATTCCTCGCAATAATAGACACTTTAAGCCAAAAATTTGGATATTTTTGAAAATTTTTGCAAAATTTGCTCTAAAAACACCCAAATTTTGGCAGTTTTTCGCGCCGCGCCCCCATAGGGGTGGCTGGGGAAAAAAGTGGGGGGTGGGGGTTCAGAAAAAGGGAGGGAGGGGGGGTTTGGCGAAAAAAGGGGAGGGGGGGGCCGCGAAAAGTCGATTTGGGGGGAGGGGTAAGAAAAATTTTCTAGGGAGGGTCGGCGAAAAATTTTGAAAAAAGTCGGTTTTGCGTTAAAAAATTGAAAAATTTTCTCAGTTTACAGCTTTTTTTTTTTTTTTTTTTTTAAATAAGCGAGTTCTAGCAATTTTTCGCGAATTTTTGGAATTTTTTGGGAAAATTTCGAATTTTTAGCTAAAAATTTTCAAAAATTTAAGTAGGGGTTTGAAAATTTTTAGCGGGGAGGGGTCTGAAAAATTCGATTTGGGGGGAGGGGTAGGAAAAAATTTTTCGAGGGGGGGTTGGCGACCCCTCCATTTGGGGGTAGGGGTCCCCCCAATCCCCCACCCCCCCAAACACACCTAGGCCCCCCAGTTGGGGGGGGGACGACCCCCCCCCAAAAAGTTCTGGAGGGGGTTGAAAAAATGGCTGGGGGGTGCTACCCCCCCCGACCCCCCCACCGTACCCTACACCTTACACCTAGGCTCGGTTGCATGATAGACATTCACAGCCTGCTGAAAAATTAACAGAAAAATTGAAAACTTAACTGCAAAATCGAAAAATTTTCTTGAACTTAAGTACGTATGGAATATATATATATATATATATATATATATATATACAGGCGGATAACCGGATATCCGTTAACGCAAAATAGGCGGATATCCGGATATGAAAAAATAGCCGGTGCCCATCATCACCACTAATTATGAGTGAAAATGGTCGAATGACCGTATCAAACAAGGCTGCGCAGAAGATGCGCAAAAAATTGCACGTGCCGTGGCTACCCCCCCCACCTTACCCTACACCTTACACCTAGGCTCGGTTGCATGATAGACATTCACAGCCTGCTGAAAAATTGACAGAAAAATTGAAAACTTAACTGCAAAATCGAAAAATTTTATTGAACTTAAGTACGTATGGAATATATATACAGGCGGATAACCGGATATCCGTTAACGCAAAATAGGCGGATATCCGGATATGAAAAAAATAGCCGGTGCCCATCATCACCACTAATTATGAGTGAAAATGGTCGAATGACCGTATCAGTCTCAGCTACGCAGAAGATGCGCAAAAAATTGGCCGGGGCGTGGGTAACTTTTTTTTGTGTGTTATCCTCCCGCTACTCCTCGTTAAAAAGTTGCGCCAAAAATCGCTTTCGGGGGGGGTTGTATAGCGCGGCGGGAAAAAAACCCCAAATTTTCGAATTTTGGCTGTAACTTTTTTATTAAGCGACAAATCGAAAATCTAACGATAACTACCATGAGGCCTTGCGAAGAGCTTCAAAATGAGCCATAAAACGTCTCTCTAGCACTTACGGTTGGTGAGAAATTTTCGACCAGACCGATGGGAAAAAAACCCAATGCGGGAAAAAAAACCCATGGGCGGGAAAAAAAAACCCAGCCGAATTTTTTGCTGCAAGCATGCCAGAACGGTTTTGACTATACCATTCGAAAGAGCGGGTCATTTTTAGTACATCTGAATCATAAAATATCAATATTTTTGCAAAAAATCATGTCAAATTGACTTTTCAAAATTTCGTATGTTTAACACGTAAACATAGGCAAATTTTGGAAATTTTTGAAATTTGCTTAATTTCTGCAGTTTAAGCATCCTATCACATAGAAAACGTGTTTTTATTGCATTTAAAGCCAAACCCGACCTATTTTAGTGAAAAATTAGCGGTTTTTGGCGAAATTTGAAAATTTGGCTTGAAATGGCACCATCTCAGATTTTGGCCACCTGGACCTCACATAGAAGGTCGAACCTAGGTAAAATCTATACCAAATTAATCAGGAGGCTCTACTGAGCTAAGAAATGCATGAATTTTTCCTTTGCTGCTAATGGTTAGAAAAAAATTTCATTTTGAAATTTGGGTTTTTTCCCGCACATGGGTTTTTTCCCGCCGAGTCTAGGTCACCCCCAGGTCGCACCACAGGTACTAGAGCCAAATTGCATACACCATCGTGAAGTTCGAGACATATCCTCTGTGAAACTGTAATCCGTTTTGGGCTAAGTCTTTCCAGTAGTTCAGGGTGACCCCCCCAAAGTTGACCCTGCCTGACCCCCATGTTGGGACCAAAAATTCCAAAATTTTCAAAGTCCCAAAAAATTTGCTGAGAGGCAGTGGGAGCTACAATAATACACCCTCTAGGGTAGTTTTGGACGCTCTTTAAGATAGGCTATTAAAATCCGATCTATATGGCTCATATGGGTGACTCACGCTGGCGATGGGTTTTTTCCCGCATAAAGGATTGGGTTTTTCCCGCCGCGCTATATAAGATATATAGCGCGGCGGGAAAAACCCAATCCGATATGCGGGAAAAAACCCATCGCCAGTGTGAGTCACCCATATGAGCTAGATCGGATTTTAATAGCCTATCTTAAAGAGCGTCCAAAACTACCCTAGAGGGTGTATTATTGTAGCTCCCGCTGCCTCTCAGCAAATTTTTTGGGACTTTGAAAATTTTGGAATTTTTGGTCCCAACATGGGGGTCAGGCAGGGTCAACTTTGGGGGGTCACCCTGAACTACTGGAAAGACTTAGCCCAAAACGGATTACAGTTTCACAGAGGATATGTCTCGAACTTCACGATGGTGTATGCAATTTGGCTCTAGTACCTGTGGTGCGACCTGGGGGTGACCTAGACTCGGCGGGGAAAAAACCCATGTGCGGGAAAAACCCAAATTTCAAAATGAAATTTTTTCTAACCATTAGCAGCAAAGGAAAAATTCATGCATTTCTTAGCTCAGTAGAGCCTCCTGATTAATTTGGTATAGATTTTACCTAGGTTCGACCTTCTATGTGAGGTCCAGGTGGCCAAAATCTGAGATGGTGCCATTTCAAGCCAAATTTTCAAATTTCGCCAAAAACCGCTAAATTTTTCACTAAAATAGGTCGGGTTTGGCTTTAAATGCAATAAAAACACGTTTTCTATGTGATAGGATGCTTAAACTGCAGAAATTAAGCAAATTTCAAAAATTTCCAAAATTTGCCTATGTTTACGTGTTAAACATACGAAATTTTGAAAAGTCAATTTGACATGATTTTTTGCAAAAATATTGATATTTTATGATTCAGATGTACTAAAAATGACCCGCTCTTTCGAATGGTATAGTCAAAACCGTTCTGGCATGCTTGCAGCAAAAAATTCGGCTGGGTTTTTTCCCGCCCATGGGTTTTTTCCCGCATTGGGTTTTTCCCATCGGTTTGGTCGAAAATTTCTCACCAACCGTAAGTGATAGAGAGACGTTTTATGGCTCATTTTGAAGCTCTTCGCAAGGCCTCATGGTAGTTATCGTTAGATTTTCGATTTGTCGCTTAATAAAAAAGTTACAGCCAAAATTCGAAAATTTGGGTTTTTTCCGCCGAAAAAAACAACCAGGGAAGCAAAGATCAGATGGCACTCGATATGACATGAAAATGAACAGGCAAAAAACCGAACAAAAAATCAGCAAAAAATTAGACCGAATCGATGCGCAATTAGACTGGCACATTGCCAAACGTGGCGGGAAAAACCCCACTTTGGGGGGAAAACCCCACAAATTTTTTGAAAAATTTTTTACCAGCTCAACTGGGAAACAATTCGGGACTTTGTAGCACTCCCAAGTTTCCTTTTGGGGGGGGGGGGGGGGGGGGGGGGGGGTACGCATCCCCCCCCAAAATTTTGACCAAATTTACCACCCCCAGATTTTTTGACTTACCCTCCCCCAACTTTTGGCTACCCCCCGAACCCCCCCAGCGATTTTTATTCAAAAGTTAGCTAAATTTGGTCGAAAAATGGTGTTTTGAAAATTTTTTCCTGAAGTGTGACCTAAAAACAACTTTAAAACGGTGCAAAAGCGCCTAAAACATTAGAACAGCCTGCGATGAAAAAAAGGTTAAATTACGAAAAATTTTGCATTTTTGGCCATTTTTCAAAATTTCTGAGGTCCGGGTACGGGGGGGTCGGGGGGGGTACCCCCGCTCTGTATTTCGGAGGTCGGCCAGATTTACCCCCAGACCCAAAGTTCGGGAAACTATGGACTGTAGTACGTCATTATCTAAAGTTTTGCGTCACCTATGCTGTCAGATTTGGACAATTTTGCCGTCGCCCGGTGGCTTTAGAGGCATAAAACCTAAAGATTACAATTTCCTTGGCATTTTTCAAAAATTACTATGTTTGTCATGTTCAACTTTGTGAAACCTGTCATTTTGATGCTGCATTTTCAATGGCACATGAGATCTCAAAAAACTCCTACCTGTAGGTCGGGTTTTTGGTAGCGTATAACTAAAAAAAAATTTGAATTTTACACAGGTGTAGATCGCTCTACGACAATTTTTAGGACCTGTGTGGGGGGGGTTTATTTCCCCCCCCCCCATTTGGGTTTTTCCCCTTCAAAGGGCCTTAATAACTCAAACTGCGCTATATAGGGGGAATACTGCCTATGTATATGGCTGAATAGTAGGGATGCACCGGGGCCTGGCCCCGTACCCCAATCGATCGAACCCCGGCCAAAATTTCCGACCGGGGCCAAAAATTAACAAAAATTTTGTAAATTAGTATTTTTGGTAAAATTGCAAAATTTTCGAAAACCAAATGTGATACAAATCGTTTGTTTTCCCGCCGATATGAATAGGCCAAACAACGATAACATTGTATTGTTAAACATAGGTACTGATATACATAGGTGTGTTAGGGGGGGGGTGGGGTGGGGACCCCTCCCCAAATGGAGGGGTCGCGAAGCCCTCCCCTAAAAAAATTTTTTCTACCCCTCCCCCAAATCGGCCTTCCGGCAAAACCCCCCCCCCCCCTAAAAATGTTCAACCCCTGCCGGATTTTTAAAGTTTTTCAGCCAAAAATTCGAAAATTTTTAAAAAATTAGCCGAAAAATTGCGAAAATTCGCTTTGTTGCATACAAAATCGCTAAAAACTGCTGAAAATTGAGAAAAATTTTCGATTTTTTTTGGGAAAAGAAAACCGATTTTTCGCCGACCCCCCCCCCCCCTCCGAAAAATTTTTCTTACCCCTCCCCCCAAATCGACTTTTTTTCGCGACCCCCCCCCCCCCCCCCCTTTTTTGCCAAACCCCTACTTTTTTCAAACCCCACCCCCCACCTTTTTTCGCTAGCCACACCTATGCTGATATACCCATAAAGTGTAGATTTGATTTTCAGTGTCTGGGATTCCCCCCCTGGTTGACTAGTGCCTTAAAAATTATTACAAAATTTGAATTTTCCAAAAAATTTTTTATATACCTGGGGGGGTGGGGGGGAACCCCATCCCCAAATGGAAAAGTGCCGAGCAATACGTAACTT
>JASAND010031314.1:0-12904 GCA_030248195.1 Trissonchulus latispiculum
GATCATGTCGCAAGCCTAATGACTAAGAGACTGTCCCACTGTCAAGTTAATGTGTACTCGTGGTAGCATGGTAGTCCACAGCTGGATATACATACACTAAAGTATAACGTGTGTACTGCAGTATACAGTTAGTGTATATACTGTATACGGACTGAATACTCAAACACCAGTGAAGTCAATGGAGTCCCAGCAACAAAAACGTTTGAAAAATCGAACAGGAAATACCGCGGAGTGGGAAGTTTGCATTTTAGTTATTGGTGATTGCCTAATCTGCATTATGGATACGTCAAAGAACCATAGCAAGTAGAACTAAGGCCAGACAACATAGGAGGTCCGGTCTGTCTAATAGATCGCTTCCTTTCCTGACTTACTTATAGACAGGCTAAAAGTGATGGCAGAAGGCTCAGAGCTCAAGTTCCCTCACCAATGATAGAGGTCTCCCTACTTCTGCGTACTAAAAAGGCTCACTCTAAAGGGGAGACAGTTTTTGAGAACAAAGATGGGGCAAAAGCAAGTACGTAGGCGACTTAAAATAGTGGACACCTCTTAAATAACCGGAAAGTTAAGAGAAAAAGAAAATATTCCTGGCATGTTTAGTGGGGGTGGGGGGTCCCCACTTTTAGGCATTGTTTTTGAGGACAAACATTCAAACATTTTCTCAATTTTTATTCAATTTTTTGACTCATAAGTTCATTTTAAGCTTAAAAACAGCTATTTTTTGCGTTTTTACCTTAAAAATGCTAATTAATTCTTAATGAAAATTTAGGTACCTTGGGCTCGCTTCCCCCACTTCCCCTCCCTGGGGGGAAAGCCCGCCTCACTTTCAAAACCCTAAATAAATGCCAGTATTGTAGTAATTTTCAGCACATGATGTTGACAGGCTTCCACAAGATAAAATAATATATATGTACGTATATCAAAGCAAGATTTTGTAAAAATGCAAAAAACGTCGCAAACTTGCATACCGACAACTAATATCAATAGGGCACCATTATCAGCCAGCCAACTGAGTGTGCCACGCTCCAGAAAGAGTGAAATAGGCCGGGAAGGAAAAACCATGCTAAAACAAAAACCATATAGATCAGAAATATTCAAACAAGTCGAACTGCAAAATGCTATCCAATCAATCAATCAATCAATACGCCGCCCCTTATCTCCCCCCTCGTTGAATAAACATTGGATCCCCTTTCAAAACAGTCTGGGGGACAGTTGTGAACAATTTTGAAAATTTGTACGCTAACCTAAAAATGGGCATGAATTCGCAACCTGTGCTTGAAATATAGTTCACATAAAGAATCAGGCTTCCATAGGCAAAACCGGCAAAGTAACGTTTGAAGAAACACCAAAACTACGTAAACGCATAGCATATCATGCAGCAAAAAACATACCAACAACAAACTAGCCAGCCAGCCAACTGGGAAGAGAGCGTCATGGTTAACAGCATAGAAATAGGAAAGGGAATCTACAACAAAAATTACAAATCAAAATCAATATCAACAAATCAAATCAAAATCGTTCAATATCAACAACTATATCCACCAAGAAAGGCTACATTGGCATTCCAAAATTGCTTAAAGAAACGGCACATTGTTTTGGTAAGGGCTTCACCTAGCTTCCTAAACAAGAACAAAAAGTGCTCCTTCGTCGCATGTAAAATACATATGAGTCTTCGTAGGCAGGTTATACATAAGCAAAAACTAGCCTGTAAAATACATATGAGTTCCGTAGGGAGGTTGTAAATTAAGGAAAACAAGTTGCAACCGCTTAACATGAGCCTGTCCTACAACGAGGCTCATATTGGCGTATGTCATAATACGAATAATTTGCAGATATATATATATTTTAATTTGATATAAATTCATACTGCATAAAGCTGGGCTTTTTCTAGGCGAAAAAAAGTGGGGGTGGGGAGAGTGGGGGGGAGCCCCCCCCCCCCCACGAGTGGGGGGGAACCCAAAAGTGGGGGGGGAAATCTAAAGTGGTATAAAATCGCTAAAAATGCAGTAAAAATAGCCTGTTGTCTACATATACTGCTATAACTATGCTTAAAAGTGCTCAAAAATTGAGTTTGAGTACCAAAATAGACGATTTCTGACAAAAAAATTCCGGCGAAGCCGGAAAATTTTTGAAAATTTTGACCAAAAAGCCTTGTTTTACACGGTCATTCGACCATTTTCACTCATATTATAGGGGTCGCTACCGCGACCCCTATGATTACGTAAGTTGTTGTTTGTGTGTTTCAGATGCAGAGGCGTCCGTAACGACACAGCGAGAATTTTTAGATAAAAATACGTAGTAATAAAAAGGTTTTATGTCGCATTATTCCGATTTTAATAATCGCATACTTTCATCGCACACTTACGTACTGTTAGAAAAAGGCTTGAAATGTAGCCGAAGATTCACCGAAAATTTTTGGTTGTTGCCTGAAGGCGTGTCATGTCCCCTGAGGTTTTCTAGGCACAAATAAGTGGGGGGACGCCCCCCTCCCACTAGTCGGAGTATTTTTAACAGGGGGCGCGCGGGGAGCCGCCCGAAAATGCCTTTCCCCCCGGAAATTTGAGTTTCCCCTTAATGAGCTTAATTTTGCCAAAAATGGGCAAATTTTCAAAAGTTTTCCTTCATGTTTCACCATGCAAAATACGCAAATACTGCTATAACTACGTAAGCTAAAAATTGCCAAAAATTAAGTTTTAATGCCAAAACAGACGACTTTTGACCAAAAAATTCAGGCGAAGCATCGGATTTCGTAAAAAAGACGGTCAATATTTATATATGAGTCACTGGCCGTACGTAAAACCCAGAATTCTCCGATTAAGATACTTACCAAAAAAATAAAAGCACTCCGTAACTGTTCTCAGATGACATAGCAAACGGATCCTCCGACCATTCCTCAAGTAGTAGCACGTCACCAGGGGATGATTCAGATGAGGATATAGTTGCTCCAATAAAAAGAGCGATAAGAAAAAATCAGTAGACAATAACGTAGTGATCTGAAAAATAAATACAAAAATACGTGTATATATATAAATGATAAAGCGTCTGTGGAAGAGGAAAATGACAGAAACAAACTTTCTATGCCAAATAAAAAAACTACCCAGCGACTAAAGTTACAGGAAACCAGCTTTGTTGGACGAAGGGAATCTAACACAATCTATATAAATTAGCAGGTTCTTACCCAATTCTGGTTTTCCCAAACCCCTACGGGGTTTGTTTACTAGGGGGGGGGCAGGGGCGTATCCAGGATTTTGAAAAGGAGGGGGTTTTAACTAAAATTTACTGAAAAGGAGGGGGTATTGACAAAAATTTGCACTTTTTGTAATGGAGTAGTCATAAAAGTTCACCAAAAGGAGGGGATTTCAACCCCCAAAACCCTACCCCTGGATACGCCCATGCGGGGGGGGGGGGGGGGGTGAGGGGCCGCCCCCACTTTATTGGTTCCCCCCACTCACACTAAGGTGCCCAGAAAATGTCAAATTTTTTACGATTTTTGGTCAAAATTTGCAAAACTTTCCCGGTCAATTTTGGTCAAAAACTCATCTTTTTGGTGGTAAAACTTCATTTTTGAGCAGTTTTAGGCTTAGCTATTTGCAGTATATGTGGAAAACAGGCTATTTATATACCGTATTTTCATTTCTAGTCCATTTTATTCCCCTCACTTTTGGACCTCTCATCACCAGTGGGGGGGGCGGCCCCCCACTTATTTTTGCTTAGAAAAACCCCAGCCTACTAGTGCAAGGCGCACAATCTTCGCCAAAACAACCCAGAGCATTGGTACCAAGATTTCACTTTTTGAAAATGGTGACTGAAAGGACGTTAAAATCCTAAACTTGATAATAATTCTACATAAGCCTTAGCCATAGTCTAGACAAATCCTAAATATTCCCATACACTCGAGATTTGATTTTCAGTAAATGGCTAATCCACTCATTCACTTATTATATCCAAACAATCGCAACAATCCAAAAACACATTTGCATGAGCTTAGCAATACAAAACATTTTGAGGACATTCCCCAATTCCACATTCTATGAAATTCTCACCTCACAATTCGGGCACAAAACAACCAAATGATAGAATACGCAAGGATAAGTCACTTTGATAGAATCTCTGACAACACAAAGCCAAATATGATGTTTCATCGACCAACAGTTCAGCCCATCAGTTGACCGACGGTTGACCCAAAGGGTCAACAATTCGCACTGGGCTTTGCAGTCACAGCATACCGAATGAATAGAACGAAAAAATTAATATACTACAAAAATAAAACAAATATACGTGTATATATAACACTCGCCAATGCGGGAAAAGAAAACCACCCTCCAGTGTGGGCTTACCGGTATGTGTTATTACAAGAAAAATGCTCCGGTGGAGCAGGAAAAATGCAATACGGGTGACATTCGGTTGTAAATGGACAGAGGACTAGGTTTTAAAACGTTAATATGGGAGGAGCAGGTTGTAAATGCCAGGAGGACTAGGTTAAAAGCGCACTAATATGGACCAGCTTCGCTGAACAACCCATGAACAACAACTCAACAAAGAAGCTTGAAAAGTTCCAATTTCTTCCTTTTTCTCTATTTTGACAGAAATCCAACATCCAGTACCCATGACTGCAATAGTTGCTGTATAAAGCATATAGCACTCTACTGCAGCGCAACCAGATGCAAACGTTACTGTCGGTGAAGGAAACTCATACGGCACGATTTGCAATGCTCTGCCGCACGCGTGTGCAAAATTTCGGACGATTGCAACTTAACTGTAGTTAGTTACAGGCCGTGCTGTACTTCTGCAGCACTCCACTACAGCGCAACCACATAGTAACATCGTAATACGTATACAAAACGTATCTATAATAGTTTGTCATGTCCTAAACAATCTGTATGCCGAATTTCAAATACCAGTGACGAATGAATAACTTGTTATCGACAGTGCTGTGTTTGGGGCAGCACATACAGCACGGTGGAAGCTACAGAGTGCACTAACTAACATAGCTACAGTTCCTCCTTACTACAGACACAATTATCACCAAGTTTCATATGTTTAGCCGATTACGGTCAGTCTACAGACAGCGTGCTATGGTTGCTGCACAACAGTACAGCACGATAGCAGCACCGCACAGCGCTGCGACTATGCTCTTTTTCAGCGACCCCGATAACCCTTATATGCGTCCCACTAGATGGCCCAAAACAGCATATTTAAGCCTATTTTTGACTATTTCCTGTAGAGTTGGGACTTAGAAATTTTCCGAAAATGGCTATTTGGCCGGACCAACGTGCTATGGTTGCTGCATAATAGTACAGCACGATAGCAGCATATAGCAGAGTATTTAGCTGGCACGGAGCTCGAACGGGTCTCAAAGGGCCGCACTGAGCCTTTTACACCCATATTATAGGGGAGCGCTCTCCCTATAATATAGGATTTTAGTAGCCTATCTTGAAGAGCATTAAAAATATATATAGTCAATCGGGAAAAAACGCCATTTTTTCAAACTTTTGGACGTGTAGAACTCATTTATTGGAATTATGGGAAAATTTTTGTAGTTTGAAGAATGGCAACCCCTACGGATTATTTTCATGTATTAATGACTTCTCTGGACTGTAGCAATAGAGAGTACTATGTGATTTATTTCCTGGGGAAAAAAGCTAAAATCGGAAAAAAGCCACTCATCGGGAAAAAAGCCACTTTGGTCGAAGCATATCCTGAAGGCGTAGACCAATTCTGAGTGTTCCAACGTGTTCAGCGTCGCTTATTTACCCTAAATTTGTTGTTTACCGAGGCAAATTGCCTTCGTAAAGCATTAAATAGAACTTTTTAGTTTGCAGCATAAACTGGCTAGGTTTGATCAAATATAACGTAAACATACAAATTTTTTAAAAACTTGCTAAAACGAAGGCTAACCACAAAATAGTGTTTTCCAATGAATTCGTAATGCTCTTTTTGGCCAAATGTGCCAGTTTCAGGATGAAATGTGGAGTGTAGCGGTCAAAACGACTGACGTGACATATTAGTCCAAAAGTTGCGCATTTCAGGGACTGTCCACCTACAAACGGTATTGCTTTGTAAAACTTGAATTGCTGATTATTTTCAACATACGCATGCCAGAAATCCAGAAAAACTGCTCACTATGGGTCTCGCAATCGACTGGTTTTTTTCCCCGATGGGTCAAAATCATCGGGGAAAAAAGCCACACCTGCCCAGAGACAACGTGACATCTTGAACTGTTTGCAATAGTATGAGGACAAAGCCAGACATGTTCTCTCTTGATTGCAATAGAAATTATTCAGATAGCGCTATTGACACTAAAGTTATGAATTTTTGAAACATTACCGTTTCCCCGCCTTTTCAGGAACAAAATTTTCCAAAAAATGTCGACCCAAGTTGTTGACTATAGAGGAGAGATAGAAAGCTAAAAATCGGCGTGTGGGCTTATATTGAGGTCGCCATTCTACACGCCAAATATTACGGCAATAGCTTCACCCGTTAGGCCACGGCGGTCGTGGCTTTTTTTCCCGAAATTTTGACGTGGCTTTTTTCCCGATTGACTATAACCCTAGACTCTAGGGCCTAGAGGCTATATTGTTGTCGCTCCCGCTACTTCCCTGCAAATTTCTCGGGACTTTGAAATTTTCGAAAATTTTGGTCCGTCCAAGTGCCGAAATTTGGCAAAATGTGCCAGACCACCCTGAACTACTGGAAAGACCTAGACCAAAGCGGATTGTATGTATGTGTAGGGCATCTGTTGGGCTTCACGATGATATATGCCACACTGGCACTGCTCTAATCCCTCTGGTGCGACCTGGAGTTGGCGGGAAAAACCCACTTTTCAAAATTGAATATTTTTCTAACCATTAGCAGGAAAGGTCAAACTAATACAAACATTTGTTTAATAGAGCCTATAGATTAAATTGGTATATATAGGATTTACCTGCGTTCGTTCTGTGATGCGTGGTCCCGGTGGTCTAAATCGGACATGGTGCCATTTTCAGGGCTGCCGCGCGACCTTTCTCAGAAAAAAGGAAATAAAAAAGGAATTTTGCACCGGAAAAAAAGAAAAAAAGGAATTTGTCCGACAAAAAATAGGAAATAAAAGGAATTTTCAGACATAAATTAATAACGTTACTGAGCAAAAAATTAAATTTTTTCCATTTTGAACAGCCACACAAGGTTTGAAACATTTACATACGTTTCTAAGCAAAGAGAATTTAAACAAAACGCTATATAAAATGCAAATGCGGACGCGTTTCAAGCTTCGTCTTCTTGCTCACAGTAAATACGCTATTATAAAACAGAAAATACGCGCCGACGGCGCGAATTTGTTGGTTTTGTACCTCCTTTTGTATTTTATTTTCGACTGCGTAAAATTACAAAAATAGTTAATAAACAGCTTCTCAACGTTTATTAACTAATTAATTCGTTTTTAAGAGTTTTAATCAACCTTAAGGGTCTTAGCTTCATTTTACGTAGCGTGCCGATTGAACTATGGTGTAAAAGTATGAATAGTTGATGCGAAATAGATACGCAGGGGGTCTTGGGGGCGCAGCGGCAGCCCCCCCCCCCCCAGAAGTTGAAGAAAATTTTAGATTTTGGATTAAATTTGCACTTAAAACTTTGAATTCTTTGCCTGGAGCAATTTAATAGTAAAGTTAATTGTTGGTTAGACAAATAGAGCTTACAAGTAGAGTCCTTGAACAGATAAGATTTTAGTTTACTATGTCAAATCAAAATAGAAACAAAGACAACGCATGTATTATATACGTATATTTATACGTGTGCTTAGAAGCAACTGCAGATGGAAGGATCAATGTAGAAGAGAAGACATAAGCAACTATCCACACCGGCCCCCTCTCCCTCAACCAAATCCAACACTCCCGATACTACTACCACGCCTGCCTCAATACTCCGTCCGGTCACTCAGGCATCCCAAGGCCGCCGCCCCCCTGGCCTAACCATCCTCCAGTGGAACTGTAGTAGCATCAAACAACGGCGCCTGGAACTGGAGAAATTCCTCTTCGATAGCCAGATGAAAGGGAAGACGGTTGATGTCGTTCTCCTCCAGGAAACCAGACTTCAGGAATCGCACAATTTTTCCCTTCCAGGATATACCATCGTCCGGAAGGACCGGACTCGCGGCAGACGCATCGGCCAGCAAGGCCCACCAGTGGGCGGCGGGCTTGTCACAGCGATCAGGCAGGACCTCCCCTATACAGTTGATCCCGGTCCATGGCTGGACAGACAAGACGACGTTACCGAAGTTCTCGTCTGTTCCGTCCACGTCAAATCCCGTGGCAGTAGGAAACCCGTAGTATATCGAATAGCCAATGTCTACATCCCACCCATACGTCAAGCTGCTGACGACGATAGAGTTCTGTCATTTGACCCGTCCAAGCTGCCATCTGGAAATGGGACTATAGTTGGAGGGGACTTCAATGCACACTCTGCCTTGTGGGATGCCAATATAGACACCAATCGTGTCGGTGCCCTCCTGGAAGACTGGGCGGCTGACACCAATATGACACCTGCAAACGACGGTTCACCAACCAGGAAGGACTACCGAACCGGCAGTGAAGCCGCTCCCGATATCACCTTCCTCCCAGCTGCCATGGACGGGTTAGTCCACTGGGAAACTGGCCCAGACCTGGGATCCGATCACCTCCCTATCATGCTAACTGTGGCGTTTGGAGCAAACTCTACTGATGACAGGCCTCATATAGCGGCTAAGCCGTCTCTGAAGAAAGCGAACTGGCGCATGTTCCGGGAGATTCTGGATCAAGAACTTCAAGCTATGGATTTTTTCTCGGCAGATAATTGCCACCGTGCCGATCGGATGTTTGCTCGCGCTATCAGAATAGCTGGTCGGGGTGCAATTCCTGCTGGAAGAAGACGTCGCCCCAAACCCTGGTGGACAGAAGAAATAGGAGAGGCAGTCAAAAGAAGACAGGAGGCCAGAAAGAAGGCAGCTAATGGTGCGCAGGAAAGATCCGCCTGGATCCAGGCCTCCAGAGAAGCCAATGATCTCATCAAGAAGACAAAAGCAGCCTGGTGGCAATCCTTTACCAGCACTCTCAGCCATGCCACCAATGCAACCAAGCTCTGGGCAACGGTCAAATCTATGGATGGAAGATTTACCAAGCCCGAAGGGGCTGCACTGGCTTCCAATGGGAAGACTTATGTTACGGATCGGGACAAGGCAAACTGTCTGGCTAAGCAATACTCCAGAGTCAGCAGATTGTCGGTCGGAAAGGCTGACAGAAGTAGAATCAGGCACATAATGGACTCCCACCGACTTCCTAGTGATCTCAACTGTGCCTGCTGCCAACCGATCACTGAGCAGGAACTCCAGGCAGCCATTTCCCATATGAAAAAAGGGAAAGCAGCTGGAGCCGATGGGGTTCTGCCGGACATGCTTCATGAGCTATCCGAACTAGGCTTCCAAGCTCTCCTCTACCTAGCCAACCTAAGCTGGACGTCTAAGCAGATTCCAGCCTCATGGAGACATGCCGTGGTTATACCAATTCTGAAGAAAGGCAAGCCTCCAGCGGATCCTGCCTCCTACCGACCTATTAGCCTCACAAGCTGCGTTGCCAAAACAGTCGAACGTGTCATCAAGGATCGCCTCACATTCTACCTGGAAGCTAACGATTTACTCGCCCCCTGCCAAGCCGGATTCCGGCAGCAACATTCAACTGAGGACCAGGTTCTGCGAATAGTCCAGGATGTTGCCGATGGTTTCCATGCAAGACCACCCAAACGCACTGTTATGGTTCTGGTGGATTTTGCTAAAGCCTTTGACACTGTCTGGATACCTGGCCTCATTAAGAAGATGGATCAAATGAGACTGCCGCACTGCCTCAGACACTGGATTGCCCAGTTTCTGTCAGACAGAAGAGCTCAAGTCAAAGTTAATGGAACCCTTGGTAGAAGTTTCCAACTGAGGGCTGGAGTTCCTCAGGGAGCAGTTCTGTCACCTACCTTATTCACTATCTATATCAACGATCTGGTTGACCGTCTGCCCCCTGACGTCAGCGTGAGTCTGTTCGCTGATGACTTGGCTGTATGGACCAGCCATAACAAAATTGCCACTGCAGAAAGGAAAATTAACGAGGCAATGGGAACGATCCGAGATTGGGCAATCTTCTGGAAAATGACTGTCAATGCGGAGAAATGTGAGGCCACTATCTTCACAACTGATCCGCACGAAGCCAGATCAGAAGTTATAGTTCTTTATGGAAATCAAAATGTGCCATTCAACGCCCATCCAACTTTCCTTGGTGTCACTTTCGACAGAAGGCTCACCTTTCGAGAACACGTCTGCCGCACGAAGAAGAAGCTACAGGCCAGGTTGAAGATCCTATCTGCGCTTACTGGAAAATCCTGGGGTATGCAAAAAGAAGGACTTAGAACTGTATACCTTGCCTTTGCCAGATCACTCATTGATTACGCCTTGGCTGCCTGGGGACCCACCACTGCACCATCCACTCTCAGACACCTGGAAACCGTTCATAGCAGAGCTTCCAGAATAATCACTGGCTGCACCAGGACAGCCCCCACAGAAGGGGTCCTACTGGAAGCCGACCTGCTGCCTCTGGTGGAGGTACGAGATCAGAAGCTGGCAAACGCCTACCTGAAGTCAACTGCGTTACCTGTCAGCAACCCCAGACGTCAAGTGGCTCAGGGCTACCAAAGTCAACGCCTAAAGTCCATTACCTCCTGGAGGGAAGCAGCTGAAAAACTAGACGTTGTTCAGGAACTTGAACAGTACCCAGTAGAAGCCGTCAATCAAGAGCCGAGACCGCCTTGGGAAATCTCCAACAGGCCGACTGTAATCGATGAATCTGACCTGGCAAGGACACTCCAGCCAGATCAATTAGTGGAATATTATCAGTCCTGTCCGCCGTCGCTCCAGTGGAAACCCAATGTGCAAATCTGGACAGATGGATCAGCAGATGGTGGAACTGATAATGGAGGCGCCGGAATCAAGATTATCACTGACTCTGGTCTAACCGCAAATCTGTTCAAAGCTGCAGGAAGATACTGCTCAAGTTACAGAGCAGAACTAGTCGCAATCCGAAAGGCGCTTAAATGGTGCAAACGGAATTTAGACTGGCTTCCTGCTGATCCTAAAATTCTCCTGATGACAGACAGTCTGTCAGCATGCCACAAGCTAAGGTCCTGTTCAGGCACCAGCTCGGACCCTATTGTCAGTGAAGTCGCGGCGCTAATTGATGAGATCAAATGCCCAGTAGCCATCCGCTGGGTCCCGGGTCATTCCGGCATACCTGGTAACGAAGAAGCCGATAGTCTCGCCAAATTCGGCAGTGATCTACCTCAGACTGAAGTTCCTCTAGATCAGTCAACGGTGAAAAGCCTCATTGTCCGCCGAAGCAAGGAATCCTGGCGACGAAAACTATCTCACCCTGCTGTACTCCTAATTAACCCGGTCAGGAAACCTGTTCCTGCTCGGAGTGAAAATGGACTGTCCAAACGTGACCGCGTGGTCCTCTCTCAGTTGAGAGCCGGAGGACATTGCCCTATCCTGAGGTTTTATCGACACAGAATTGGCGTCGACGACAGCCCAATTTGTGTCAGATGCCACGAAAAACCCGATGACCTCAACCATTTACTCCTCGAATGCCCTGCCTTGGTCCCGGCCAGAATCAGAACCCTGGGTTTGGGGCCTGACCTTTCATGCCTGTCCAGAGAACCCCAAAGAGTGGTCCAGTTCCTGAGGGAGGTGGGACTCCTCCGTCCCCCAGTCTATGCCTAGCGATGACTCCTGAACAGAGAGAGAGAGACATAAGTGGGGGTCAGGGGGGCGGAGCCCCCCAGAAGAAACCAGAAGCCAAACTAGTCTCAAGAAATTAATTCAGAGCACTCTTGAAATTCTTGCTACCGAATTTTTCGGCTGCGTATTTTTAAGCTCGACTGCGTAAATACGCAGTATTTTACGCAAAAAACCGTGATCTGCACTTGAAATTCTTGTATAATTACAATCTAGCTTCGTAAAGATTTGAAGTTTAAATTGAGAACACCTTAAGAACAGGTTTTGGAGAATTTATCCTTTAAACTTTGAAGCAAAGAAACAAGCAAAGCAATGCGACCTGGTATAAAATATTTCATCCGAGATATATGAACCCGCAGAGCGAGAATTCGGTTATCTGAGCTTGAAGTAGCTTATAACTGGGTTAAAACAGTGAGATTTGTGGCACAGCACTTCAGAAACTGAATCGGTTATGGAACCACCAACGCTTTTTAATGAAGAAATAGGCCTTCTCCAGATTCCACTGATATCTAAAATTTAGCTTTGTACCCGAAAATAAGAAAGCAATTTATAATTACGAATGGAAATAGAATAAAGTAGAAATGCTAAGCTCAAGATCAGGGGGCTGGAGTCCCCTAATAAACTTATAGAATTTATAGAAATTTGTGCCTTCAATCAGGGACGCACTTAGGATTTTGAAAAGGTCGAGCCTACAAAATTTAGTCCGCAGAAGTTGAAAAATTTGATATCTAAAATCCGTGGTGGGAGGGAACCTTTAAAACCGTTCGATAAAACTTATGGAAAAATCAGCAACTGAGACCTTAAAATTTTTTGAAATTATGAATAATCTGTAACGGAAATGTTTAAAAACATTTGAAATACGAACGCTTAGTTTTGAAGTTTACCGGAATATACATATAGTAAATTTCAAAAAGTTTAAAACTGAATTGAGATGCAAAAATTCTGCAGATGAAAATTAAAAATTCACATCGAAAAACGCGAAAATTTCTAAAACGTGAAGTAGACAAGTGGCGCAGACTCAGAAATGTTTAAAAACTGAGATATAACATCTGTGCAGTTGAGAAAAATTTTAAATTTTTAGATTGAAGAGCGATACCGCCAGGCGTGAAAATTTTTAAAAATTGAGAG
>JASAND010031316.1:0-78845 GCA_030248195.1 Trissonchulus latispiculum
AGCAATGGTTGAGGTTTTGGTCCTCACTTTGGTCGCTGTCAGCTGGTCCGTGGTTCGATCCCTCTCTGGTCGGAACGTCACTCTTCCGACCAGGCACATCAACAGCGTCGTTATCCGTGGATCCTTTTCTTCACATCTTTCAATCCTGATCTCACCACTCCACACCAGAACCGTCGACTGCCGAAACTTCCCCCTGTGGCGCCCCACGTTGGCATCCGCCGACTTCCCTGACCGATGGCACATCTAACGCCACGGTGATCACCCCTCACCCCCACCAGCACCGTCTCATCAGAAATCGTCAGGCCCGGCGCGAACTCCTACCCGCCGGCCAGTCCAACTGGAATCTCGTGTCCTCAGGGTGGCAAGCTTGCACCCACTCCTTCCTTGGCCGATGTGAACTGTTACCGGCCTTAACCGCTGTCACCGAATGCAGCCTGGAGCTCTGACCGTCGTAGGTCCCTCTCCTGTCATCTCCCCCGTCCTCAACCCCTGGAGCTCTAGCCGTCGTAGGTCCCTCTCCGGCTATCTCCCACAGAAATCACTGTCCCATCCCCTGCTGCACTGAGCGAATCAGCCTCATCACTGACTTTACTCTTACTTCCATTACCACTACTGCTGACAAGAAGATTTGATGAACTAGAATATTGTTGTCTGTATAGTTGTATGATCATTTGTACAGTTGAGCTGTCTAGGTTGGAGCTTTAAGTGTACTATACCTGTAATGCTTGTTGCGACTGATTGATGCATTAATTGACTGTTTTGTTCGTTATACCTCCCCCCCTAGTAAAAACCTACCACATTTTTTGCGGTGGAGAGTGTGGAGGATAGAATTTTTGAGATACTAGGATGGGCTTGGTCTAAAGTTTAAACTGAAGGATTTTGTTTTTTGTTGCGGGATGACTGTGTTGGATTTTGCACTGACTGGTTACAATCATACATTTTTAATTATGGTACATTTTACATTTTAAATTATTGTACAGTTCCTACTTTGAATTCTATATCTTTGTCTGCAGTTGTTGTACCTGACCGATTGCTACTGTGCAAGTTCTGTGTAGCTAAGTTTTGATCTTATGAAATAATTACCGTTAGTTTCTTGAGCTTGGGCCTAAGAGGTTGTTAGTCTGCTATTGTCGTCACGAATCGCGGTCCTTGTTTGAAGTTGAACATTGTTTCTAGCTGGACAAAGAAGTTGGGAAATTTCACTATTTTCTGATGGACACTTTTATTTGCAAAACGAATCCAAAATTGGGTACTTATCTCCCCAGGAAACTAAGTGGGGTTAATGCGTCCAAGTTTGGGATTTTTGGGAGCCTCCTTCACCCCGAGAGCTGGGTTCATACGTCACAGATAAGTGACGTATGACGATACACACACTCACAAAACGCACTACACGAAAGGGAGCCGCAAGCTCCGCCTTACACGTCACGCACACATGATTGACAGGTCTTCCCCCAGAACCAAAAATTTTCCCAAATTTTCAAATCAGTCGTGGTTGTGCTGCCCTACGAATTGGTTGTCAATTTAGCCGTTTTGTGGCTCTGTCTTGTTGGATAGTATTCGGTGACCGAGGGCCCTGAGAGGGAAATACCGGTCAGTCAGTTGGATTTGGATTGTTGGTCATTCTGAGACCTTACGCTTTGTGTTTATTCGGGGCCGGCCACGACTCAGTCTTATTTTGCACTGTATTCAATTCTGCGATTTCACCCTTCTGCTTTATTATTTCCTCTTTCCCTTCTTGGGGTTGATCTGTTCCTTGGAGCTCACGCAAACGCACCTATCGACGGACTCACCAAGGTAACTTGACATCGTAAGTTGGCAGTTGTTGACCAAATCGGAACTGATTTAGTGAGATTTTCTACGAATTACCAAAAACTTGAGGAGATCTGATTGTGCATAACTTTGTCTTCGCCTATGTATGCCGTGAATTGTATGTCTTTTTATGCTTACCTAGACCTGTGCATTTTTGTATCCGTTTAACTGTAGATAATTATACTTTATGCTTAACTATAATTGTAATCATTTCATTAAAATAATAACTTCATTTAATTGATTATCAACCCAGCTCTAACTGTGTCTGAGTGAGGACTAGGATTGTGATTAGGGAGAAATCATTAGCATTCAGAGTGTTGCAAGTGAATAGAATTTGGGTGTTCATCGTTAGGCGAACAGCTATGACCCCTGTGTATGTGCTGGAATAAGTTGAGTACAGTAGGTATAAAGCCAGTGCTAGAAACTGATTAGGAAAGCTAGGAGAGTAAATCTTGGAAAACAATAGAAAAACGACCCCCAAATACCCTTTTCTTTACATATATATATATATATATATATATATATATATATATATATATATATATATATATATATATATATATATATATATATATATATATATATATATATATGTATATATGTATATATATGTAGACCGGCCGGCGGGATGTTTCTGACCCAGCCGGCCGCCTGATGATCGCAACCGGCCAGATCTAGGCCACCGGCGGCTGGACGAGCGGGATTGGCTTTAAGCGGGTTTAAAACCTACCCACCACAATTTAAGCAAATCTGCCCACCACAATTAGAACCATTTATAGGAGACGCGCAGACCTCCCAAGACTGACAAAAATAGGTAGACCTCCTCAGGAAAAAGGCAAAAAGGGCGGACCTTCTCCTGGAGAAGGAAAAAGGGTAGAACCCTCAGCGATTTTTTCCAAAAATTGAATTTTTTAGAAAAGTTTAGCGAATTTTGTGAACAAATCTTAAAAATCGTTTAAAGTCTAGAGTTTTTATTAATTTTTTACCTAAAACGTTAAATATTAGCAATTTTTGCTTATTTTGGGGTAGACTCCGTTAAAATTATAGAATTTTTAAGGAGGAGAGGGTAGACCCTCCGAATTCGCACCCTGTGTATGATGATTACACCGTACAGATGATGATGATGATGATGATTACAACCGCTGCAATTTTCAGTTTGATTCGTTAGACACAAGACTATTCAGCTGTCTGCAGAATTTGAGTTGGTTAAATTTGGTCTTTGAAATATCCTGAAGTTGTTTAGAAACAACAGAACCAATAGACAAAGAAATTTTTAGGAATCTGTAAAAAGACTGTTCAGTGTTCGTTTCTATAGCTAATACAATTACATATGACACCACGTTAAAACAATTTTTAAAACCAGGGGGCACAAACTGTTGGACTTGCAGAACCTCTCAAAGTCGGACGAACCCTCCTGGCAGACTCTCCGACACTCCCTGCCGCCCCCGCCCCCCGTGAGAGCAGTTTCAAGCCTAGTCTGCATTTACACTGTTGACGCCTATTGATGTCTAGAAACGACTAAAATTTCATCAGTATCAAAGCCGATTTAGTCCCAAGCGATCCCACCATCCCATACGGGACGAGATCTGAATCCCATCCCATCCCATTCGTCAACACTGAGTAGTAGTAGTAGTAGTAGTAGTACTTGTTGTAGTAATGAGTGGTGAGGCAGTAGACGTGTCAGAAGGGGCAGGGCTAGTTGCTTTAGTGATAGCAGCAGAAGTAGTAGTTGCAGTTATTGTTGTTGCAACCACAGTATCTACAGAAGAAACTTCTGTTGATGTTTCGGTTGCTGGTGTCACTGCGTCCGCAGCTGTAGTCGTGGAACTGATTTTGCTCATTTGCGAGATATCCAAGCAGGAATTGGTTGGTGTGGATGCTATCTGTGTGGTTATACCTGAAGGTAATTCCTGCGCGCATTAGAAGGATAAAAAACCAGCATAATGTAATGGAGCAAATGTTAAGTAAAAACTAACCATATATATTCAGATGTCACAAATCGAAACTGACATCTGAGTCACTCAGAAATTTGCATATTTGCTTTGCAATCAATCAGCAAAGTATAGGTTATACAGCAGCAGTAGTCAATTTTTATCTTGCCTAGAGGCGAGATATTTGTGATCGAATGAGTCTCATTTTGAACTGTTTCAGTGCTAAGCAGAATTTGTACACTATGCTCAACACAATGCTAATTTAAGGGGGGGGGGGGGGGGTCGCTTTATTGGCGATTTTTCTACCTTCTCCGATTTTGCTCATTTTTACATATTTTGTACTCCCAATGGGTCCGCGAAACAAGACAAGTGCGTTTTGCGCAATATTGCTTCTATCGTCCTGTAGAGTCCTTCAAAGGTGAATCCTACATGTGTTAAACATAGGAAAATGAAAAAGTTAAGGTAAAAAAGTTTGTGTCCAAAAATTTTTTCGCTGTGTAAGAGACTAAGGCAAATAGCCAAACTCGGAATTTTCACAAATTCTGAATTTAAAGCTTTGCCAAAATTTTAATTCTCAACAGAATTGCACCAAAGTCACTCACTGCACTCTACATTATGTTCTTAACAAGGGTGAAGAAATTTCAGAGCTGAGTCTCTTACACAGCGAAAAAATTTTTGGACACAAACTTTTTACCTTAACTTTTTCATTTTCCTATGTTTAACACATGTAGGACTCACCTTTGAAGGACTCTACAGAACGACAGAAGCAATATTGCGCAAAACGCACTTGTCTTGTTTCGCGGAGCCATTGGGTGTACAAAATATGTAAAAATGAGCAAAATCGGAGAAGGTCGAAAAATCGCCCAAAAAAAGCGACCCCCCCCTTAAGTGGCTGTTTTTAAATGCAGGGGGCATAGATTTAGAATCTTATATTTGAAATACCACTTAAAAATTCATTTTTTTGCTTTGTTTCCTTTGGCTCAAGAATTCAACAATTAAATTTTATTAGTCCAAATTGTCTTTTTAATTCATGGAACCCCCTTTGCAATAATCGTTTTCACAGGTCTCCCTTTGGTAGGGGCCTACTTGTTTAAAACGTCAGCTATTCTCGAAAGAAAAAAAGAAAGAAAGAAAGAAAGAAAGAAAAAAAGAAAGAAAGAAAGTAACAAATTCTGACACTTCCGTCAAGCTTTTAGAAGCACTCACTGCATCTGCAGAACTGCTTTTCGTCAAAGAAATCATCGCTGCAGGCATCCGTGCTATCCTCATTGCATGTATAAATGTAGCAGTCCTTAGTGTCCGCTTCCATGTAGCTATTATACGTGCAGGTTCCATAATCCATGGGTTGACTGCAGGTCATCGAGTCACAGGCAGCTACCTCCTTGAACAGTTTCTCCAAAGAAGCTCTGTTGTCGAATCGTACGTTATCAAGTTCACAAGAGGCACCAAAGTCGGAACATCGTAGATTACAGTTATCACCAGTATTACTGAAGGTGTATACATAGTCTCCGTCATGCATGACACTGCCGCCTATTACCATGTCTGAAACCAAGCACACTAGGTCCCCGCTACAACAGAACAATTGCATCGGTCCCTGTTTAGAAGTAGGATTTATTCACAACACATCTCGGAATGCTTTTCTGGTGCATTCTGTAGCGTTGGGTGGATTTTGAGGAGATTAACCTGTCAGGAGGTTATTCTGAAAGACATGCTTTTGATCATCGAGTTAATTATTAATTATTTATTATTACCTATTTCTTATTAGTTAATTATTACCTTAAATCCAATTAAACAGGATCCAATACGTACCCCCGAATCAGTGCACTTCCTTTAGAATAACCTGCTCCTTGCACAAGTGTTAGCTTACTTTTCCTAACATCTAGCAAGCTAGCTTATAACTTTAATAATTTCTGTACTGTATTTCCGTACATAAGTTCCGTACTGTGTTTCCGTACATAATATAACTTTATTAATTTCCGTACTGTGAAAACGCTGTAGTTTTGCAGTAGTGTATAAAACGCTGGTGGTTAGTAATTGGTTAGTAATAAGACGCGTTGCATAAAGCACTAAATAGTAGTTTAATAATGTTTCCATAGTTCAATAGTCAACAGTTCAGTAGTAGTCTCCGTTGCGTAAAAGTCAACACTAATGAACTACCATTGAACGTTAATTAACCATGACAGTAAGTCCTGTTCAATAGTTCGTAGATTTCAACAGATATTGTTGCAATAGACAACACTACTGAACTAATACTACTAAAATTTCTTTTTAGAGAGTGGGTGGACACTCATAGTTGAGCAATTATTTCCCAATTAGTCGTAGATTTTCCATTTTTGTGCAGCTTGGAAACTATTGTTTGGCTAAAATAGATTGATGGTTGTACCGTATGAATTACAATTTAACTTACAAGTTCTGCTTAGTTTGACAAGTTCACACAAGTTCAGTTACGGCAATGGAAATGGCCTTACCTTTAAATAAATTTGTCAGATTTGTGTGAATCCTATTGTATGTGTCGTGGGAATGTTAAAAGCTACAACTATTAGACTATTGAACTATTGAATTCAATAGTGGGACTTAGTATACAATGGGACAGTTACTACGTTAAACTGTCCATAGTTACTGACCGTGGACAATTCATGGACCCTTTGATAATACTGTGCACAAGTATGCAATGCGGACAGTTACACACGGACAGACAGTTATAAAATGAGAACCGTCCGATATTCATACTAAGTCCCAATAGTGCGCTACTTCAATAGTGTTCTATGCAACAGAAATTTCAGCACTGTTGGATTTTAAATATAATAGTCAGTTAATACTATTGAGTTTTATGCAACAGGCCACAGTTTGACGACTAATCATTATCGTAATTGATACCATCTGTGTATCTTTAAGCATGTGAACACACGAACAATCTTTTACCAAGAGTACATAATACATAAGAGTATGACAAGCGTCATACTCTATGTATTATAAGCTCGCTACATCCTCTGCACGCTATCGACTTATCCCCCCTAAATCAAACCCCCCTTATCAAAGCAAATTAGAGCGCTATGCTTGCACGCTGAAGCTCGAAAACACAACTAGTCAGTTGGTTCAACGTGCGTCTGTTGCGTGCGAACATAGCGGGCGAATTTCTTTGACAATTTATGGGAGGGTAAGCCGATAGCGTGCAGAGGAAGTAACGAGCTGATAGTACATAGAGAATGTGTTATGTACTCTTGCTTTTACTCACTGCAGCCGCATAGCATCAGGAATACGTAGAAGAATACTTGCATTGAAACCTAAACAGTCCTGGAATTGAAAAGGCGGGATAAATCAAATATTCGAAGAAGACTGAAAGTAATCATTTATCTAACTTCGTTTCTTATTGAAAATAATTAATTTATTATTACTGGATACATGACTGATTGTGTGCCGTTTCTCCCACAAAAGGGTACCGCTGACATCTCTAATTTATCTTCAGGTGGTGATTCCTTTTGGGTACATATTGTTGGTTGATGGCTCTCACCGAAATGAAATTTGATTAAACTTTCCAGAATAAGTTCGTTGGGGTTCTAACACCCTCCACGCAATCCCGCTTGAAAATTTCGAGATTTCCGTTCAGGACGGTTTTTACTAATTTCTGACAGTTGAGCAGCAACTGCATAGTTCTGATTATACTCATTTGAAAGACCTCGTTGCGCTCTATATTTTTGCTTTTGGAAGCAACTTTCTAGCTCTTCTCTATTGTGAGATATAGCCGCGTTTCTTATTTTGGCATTGAAAACTTGTCATTTTTGAAGAAATCAAATAATCTACGATTTCTTGAGCTACACAAGCCGTAAAATCAAACGAAGGATGTCGATTTGAACGTCTCGTCGAGGCCGATTATCCTAGGCATGATAATCTTTTAATTGCTATCCCGTGAGCTGTTATCACAAAAATGTAGTTTTTCCAAAAACATGACCAAATTTTTTGGTTAAAGGTTTTTTAACAGTTTTTAATAGTTTAAACAAATTAAAGTTAGTTTCAAATTAAATTGGTACCGTAAATGTATATGGTTCTACAAAATAATATCAAATGTCACAAATACTCTTAAAGTCAAACGAAAACCACTAAAATGTTTATAAATTCACAAAGATTTTTAAAACTTTCTAAATTGTTACTATAACTTTATAGAAATTGTGAAATTTGATAGTTTTGTTTTTGTACACACAAAATTAAAGTATAATCACTAAACCATTACAGTACTGTCACAGGGAACGTATGAAGAGGTATACGGTAGAAGTGTTAGAAAATTAAAGAATTAATAAGAAAAAAAAGTTAGAAAAAAGAATTAATTGGGCAGAAATCATGTTGAGTTAGGCCTAAGTGGCAGATGATCCCAAATTCCAACAGTACAATGTGGTAGAAACGGCACACAGCCTACATGATTATGAGTATACTAATCATTTCTTGCATAGACGACGCTGACAAATGCTGAATTCAAGGATGTTGGCGATTTTTAACGGAACTCATTTCAAACACTCTTAAGGCCGGTTCACACGATCAAATTCTCGTCAAATAAATTTGATCAAATTTTTTGACAGCAAAATATTTGATCAAATTGCCTGTTTACACTGTCAAAATTGCATCAAATAATTTGACCAAATTTTGATCAAATTGGGCGCCAGTTTGAATTTGCGCGCTTAGAAACTAATCAGTCAAAAGCGCAAACTAGCGTTTTTCTTGTTATCTCAATGTGATTTTGAACCCAAACCTAAACGCCCTTGGGTCAGACGTCGGTAAAATGATCTAAAACAATTCACAGTTTCAAAAACTTTGCATTCGCGATTTTTAAATAAAAATTATTTCATCAATTTTTTGACATTTGGCAATTTAAAATTATTTATTCATTTAAATCAAACTCAAAGTATATTTAATGGAAGTGTATGCTATTACAGCCCTGTGATTTTGCACACTGTGTTGAAAGACCGTAGAGAAACTGCATGTGTGAAAAAAACAAAATGCTATGCTTCACATTGACTTAGGGTCACGTGATCCATGTGGTAAAATGTCATTGGACAAGCCATCAAATATTTGATGGTTTTTGCGCACTGACCAAACCAATTTGACAGTTTGACAACAATTTGATGGCAAGTTTGACGGAATTTGATGGAATTTAATGCCCGTTCAAACCATCAAATTTGGTCAAATTGTCAGTTTGGTCAAATTTGATCAAATTTATTTGATCATCATAAATACCATGCCATCATAAATACTTTAGTAGGAAAGTTTTCCAGTAGAACCAATGGACCGTTAGTTTCAGCTAATTCTCCTACGATAGTTTATCTCCCGGCTTTAGGGTAATAGTACACCATTGTTACACCAGCATATGTGTCCGAATATATGTTTATATGCCGACTCGACAAACATACCTACAGAGTATATCTATTATCTAGTATAATATATAATCTATTTGCTTCTGGATTTGGAGTAGTGTAGACCAGAGCCATTGCTATCAGCCAAGACACTATCCCTCGTTTATGCATAATCTTAGATCGTGTTGAAATTATGATTAACCACGGGTATTAACCACGGTACTTGTTAAGCTTATCCTTACTTACTTGTTGTTGATAACAGGGGCTACTCAGTAATATTTTTGAGAAAGACTTAACTAATTCTCAAAATACACCAATTTTCTACTGTGTAGATATTGGCACCAATCCTCTGTTCGCTAACAATGAAGTTTGAACTATTGTCATGGTTTCATCATAACACGCCTCTGATCAAACTTAGCAGTTTGTCATTGTTATTTTATTTCAGAACAAATAATAGACATTAAGCTTTTCAGTATGCAAGACAAAAAGATGACTTGGTCATTGTGAGAATAGGAAGCGTTGAAGCAGTAGTAGTATGCAATGTGGAGGCAAACAAGCTTCAAAAGAAACCTGTTCATTTGTGTAGATCACAACTTCACTGAATAATAGTAGTAAAGAGCTAGCAAGCCATGTAGATTTTAGGGGGGGTGGAGGAGGAGGAGGCGGCGCTGCGGCCCTAGGAGGTGGAGGCGGCGCTGTGACTGAACCGGAACCACGGTCGACGCATTTTAAGATTTAAAATTTGCTACAAGCAGTATATTATGAAGCAACTGCTCACAAGCCACTCAAAAATCACAAACTGGCAGGACTAGCATTCTGCGAAGAATTAACTGTCCATACAGATGGCTATCTTTAATTGACAGCAACACTACAACAACAGCAACAATAATATGCAACAAACAATGTAACACTATACAAATAATAAAACTGTACAATGAGAACGATGTACAACACAATAGTATGCAATGAGACCACTGTACAACAACAATACTATACATGAAACACTGTACAACAAACTGTGCATACAACAGGAATACGGTACAACCAAATCACTGTATAATGCGAGTACTGTACAACAAGCGATGCAGTTTTCGCATGCAGTAAATCCACTAGTCAAATTATCCGTAACAATGCAGGTATTAACTAACTGACTAACCAAATTAACTGGGCAATTTTGTGTTTCGCGCACTGTCGTTTGTACCTCACTTGCATGCCGCTGTGAACCATACAGCACGGCAATCCATCAACATCGTGCATGTGAGCCCATAAATTCATGTCCTCAGTTGAAGCATAAATGTCAATCTTTAGGTCATTCCATAAATAGCCTGGTACATCTTTCATGAGAAGTGCGTTCTCGGTAATTATGATGTCCACATTATTTCGTCGCAGGAGTTCGCAAACACGGTTCCAACAAATTCCCAAGCAGTCAACCAAACAACCAAACGGAGCTGCTCACTCAACTTCTCTCCTCATATCTCACGATTTCCAAAAAGGACCATAACCCATATTAAAATATCTTTCTAGACTTCACTATGCTACTACTAAAATAAAACAACAAAACCAATAAATAAACCAATAAGCTAAATCTATGATCAACACGTTTATTAATTCATGACTGACGTGCAGATCAGGATATCCCAGGTTCGGCTCCTGGCAGCCTCACCACACATGTAGCGCTTCTACCAGGGCTGGTGTACCAAGAAGAAACCGAGGACAAGCCCGAACGGGAGGGTCAGGCACCCTCGTACCCACGAAACCAGGACCTAGAAGAGAGAGGGGAAGAGGGAGGTTCAGCTTTTCACTCATCATAGAAAGTAAAGAATAGGCCCAACGGGGGATCGAACCACGGCCCTTCTGATCCGGAAACAGACATGCTACCGCTACACCACAGGGCCATCAGCTGAACTCCCATTGCAGGCTTATCAATCTTTCCTATGCCTGCTTCCCTTACACTATTGCGACAGCAGGGTAAACTTGATATGTTTGGGCAATGTCCACTACTAACATTGCGAATGGCGTTTTGAAAAATCATCATAAAAGCACTGCACAAAAAGATATCACCACCTTAAGCTGCAAATAAAATATATGTGAAATTCACTGTCCATGCAAAGAAGATTTCGTCATAAATTTAAAAAACTTGATAGTATTTCGATAATTAACTTTCATCCAATGATATTGGCAACAAAGAATCGAGAAATTATAACACGTTTCAATGATGCTAAACTTAGAATTGTTTAGTTTGTTCTTAAATTCGCGTAGTCACTTAAACTTAGGCCAAAAATCAAGCAAAACCAGAGTTGGCTCCGGGTCCAAATTTTCGGACCCGGCCCGGACCCGGACCCGTTAAGCCGAACCCGGACCCGCCCAGACCCGGATCCGGGTACCCGGTTCTAAAAAACGAACCAGTTTGCATAAACATTTACTGCATTCTTAAATTTCACTTCATTTTTAAATTTCACTGCAACTTTACTACTGTAATAGCCCAGTCGCTAATAAAACATGTGATAAGCTTTAGGATAACTTATTTTACGCCTAACGACAATTTTGAGTGCTAGGGCTAACAAAAGCAGTAGCAGTTTTGTGATAGTCCAGAGACACTGTGAGACTGTCCTTTGTCCAAGCTACGAGTGCTTTGGAGGAAAGAATGTGAACGAATTTTCGGTGGTTTGTATTTGAAAACAATGTCCTTGAGCTTGTTTACTAGATTAAGTTTTGCGTGCATTGCAAAACTTTATGCTAACTTATCAATTCGAGTTGTCATATTTCCACTTCCAATTCTAGTTACTATACATATTGTGTTTCTAGCCCAGCAGAGCAGCGTAGATCAGTAAGACCTCAGCTAGATAACTAAATGTAAAGAGAAGGCTAGTTGGGGGTCGTTTTTCTCTACTTTCTTTACAAAGTTAACCACTGATCTCTGTGGATCGGTTTTAGGCACTGGTTTTCGTCTGACAGTCTTAGAATCCCAAGCTCACATACACATGGGCCAACAAAATTTATCATTTAATATGCGTTTAGATTACGACTGAAGTTACTATTCTACTCGGTCATCTGCGTTAAAGTAATACCTAATTAAATCTAAACTCGCTCGCGCTGACGCAGGTTAAGCCCAGTAAGCATCAAACTAAATTAAATTATTATTTTAATTGGACACGTATACAAATAATTAAGTACAGAATATGATTATCTACAGTTTAAAAATGCGTAGGTAACAGTCACCACAATGATTACATACAATACTCAAATTAATTAGTTAACAACAATATACAAGTACAGCGAAGATAATAACAACAGCAAATGATACAACGGAGAAAGGTTTCAGACTATTTTTAGTCAATACTCAACTTTTATCCAACTCTTTAAAAGCCTCAATGTTTTTGTTGATAGATTCCTTTTCAAACCTCCATCAGTTAAACTTACAACCCAAGCTACCTTGATGCTCCTGAGTCTTCGTGTGATGTGATGAGTCTGGCCGGGACAGGTCTTCCGAGGATAGGGAAAAGGATAAAAATTAAGCACAGAATAGACTGAGAAAGTAGATCAGTGTAAGAAACGCGAGTCGTGGCAGGCCCCTGAGATTCACAGAAAATATAGCGAAGGTCTCACTCAGACCACAGAAATACAATCCAACGCTGACCGGTCTCTCCCGTAGGCCCTCGGTCTCAAAACACAGAATCAGGATTAGCCAGACAAGGCAAAAGCGCACAACCAATTCGTAAGGCAGCCAAACCACGACTGATTATTGAAAATTGGGTAATTTTTGGGGTTCGGGGAAGACCTGTCAATCATGTGTGCGTGACGTGTAAGGCGGAGCTTGCGGCTCCCCTCCATGTAGTGTGTTCTGTGCGTGTGTGTATCATCATACGTTACTTCAGCCTTCGACGTCATCGCCAGTGGCCATGGAATCGGAAGAAGACGATGCCAGTGGAAGATCGATGCCTCCTCCTCCGTCCGACCTGCCCTGTCCTCCCTTTCCAGCCTCCTGGGCCAATCCCCTCCCTCGCTCGAAGCGAAGCTGTGAGTCCGGGTTGGACTTTGCCAGGAATGGATTGTCTGGCGGCTACAGATCTTTTGGCATCAGTTTTCTGTTTTTGTTGTGCTTGTTTGTGATTGTGCAGTCTTGTTCTTGTGAGAGTATGTATGTTCTTGACAGTGATTCTGCCTTTGTGAATTATACTTGCATGTATGAGTCTGTACAAAACTACACAACAAAACACTTCAATAAGTTTCAGCTCTCGGTAAATTTCGATTTCGGTTTTGATCGCGGACCCCCTGATATTACTGGTATTATGGACACGATCTGGTTTAACACGGATTCGGCTTTATTCGGCTTCTCGGCCTCGGAACCCCCTTGTCACGCGCACGACTCGAACGCACGTCATCGCTACGTCGTCGACTCGCACTCGCGCCAAACCCGTCAATTATCTCGACCCTCTCGCTTCGGCCGGTCGTTCGATTCGTCCTACCCTAGTCTAACCCAGATCACGTTGGTTCAAGCCTTTCTGGTCCCATCCTGGCCAGCTCAATCACACCCGCCCATAGATCAGGAACCTCACAAACTGAGCCTTACTTTAGCCTGGTACCCAACTCCCAACACAGGAACTGAATCTACAGTGGCCAGCATAGGGATGAGTCCGGACGGGAGAACCGTCAATTACTGTGATTTTGCTCTGTGGCTGGGAGGGGTCGTCAAGGCAGTCTGGAGGATCCTAATGAACAATACTATGAGTGAACAACTATTAACAGTTTTGCATAATACTAGTCTCGCAGTTGACGAATCACATCTGCTACGCTTTAGTGATTGGCCAACCACTGCGAGATTAGTTATTACTGACATCAGAAGCCTCCCGCTTCTACCCCTAACATTTTTGAATATCAGTACTGTTGAGTCTACTTCTGAAGATACATGGCTGGGGACTGTCTTGACTCCTACCAAGGGCACGCTGGATTATGAACCGGTACGTAGCTGCTGGAGGTCCAAGGTCTGGCCAAAGGGTTCGAAACTCCAACCATGTAAGACAACGGAACCAATCAAAACTAGGCAATTAGGGCTTCTACTTCTCCTAGTTTTGACAGTTTCCCGTCTCCTCTCGGCAGGCACCCCAGGAAAATTACGGCTGCGGGTGCCAAAATCAAGTGGATACAAACAAAAGGTGGTGGGTAGCTTGGTCCTTACCCTTGGAACAATTCGATCAAAGTCTGGTAACGGTCGACTTTTAGTAGGCTTTAGAAAATCATTAGCACTACGTTCTAAAGCTACTACAAAACCTCGCTGTAGTCCTGGGTTCTGCACACAATTTCAGTGCGGTGGGGGACCTAAGGAAACTCAGGTTGATAAGGATAAGAGAACCTCCTCCACATCTTTATGTACGAAACAACCTGAACTGATGCCTCAAGAAAAGGACAGTGCCAATAAAACATTAGTTGTCTACTATCCACCTCCACAGCGCTTAAAGTGCCCACTGTGTATATCTCACTTTGGAACTGGAGCGACACGGACAACTGCTCTAAAGAAGCACTTAGAAAATCTACATCAAACCCTCACCGAAACGAAATATATTTGCCTGTTTTGCAATAAGGAAACTGGCAGATCAGCTAAAAATCATGTGATGAAAAAATGTGACAACGTCAGGAAGTATTATGACTTGAGTTCTGAAACGGAAGGAAAGTTCAAGTGCCCGATTTGTGATTTCTCTTGTGATAGCGCGCTTGGCTTATTCTCTCATTCACAGCGGCATAGTCGCAATACGAGAGCAAACAAGCGCACTATCATGAATGACAAATCTGGCTTAGAGCAGACCGAGCTCGAAGTCAAAATGGAGTCTCAACGGCTGCACACAAATACCTTCCCTCGTGCAGTCAAGACCTCATCGTCTTCAAAGGAAACTCCAGACGAAGCTTCTGGTAAAACAGCAGTTACAATAGGAGACGCGGAAGGTGAGCATGAACTTCGAGTGTTCCTACCAGAGGACAAGGAACTAGAGCTCGATCAACTTCTCGCCCTACTTGAGGATGATGAGGAGGATACAATCATGACTCCCGATGACACTACTAAGGGTCCCAAAAATCAGACTTTCAGCGGTAGCCAGACCAATTTGGATTCGATGGAAAATTCCCCGATTGATCTAGAAAAACAACAATTCGGAAGATCATTTAGCCCGGTGTCGAAATTGTGTATGTTTAACGGCATCGCAATTTACGACAATGATTTTCATTCAATCGGACCCAGCCAGTGGTTCTCTGATGGAATAATCGATTCTTATCTCCGCTTCCTGGTATCCTCAGTCCCTGACTGGGGTACAGCATCCACTTACCTTAGCCAAAAAGTAGCACGGCCAGAACAGAATAACAACTGGCTAGACGCTGTCTCTTTTGCCAAACTCCAACTTGGACCTACGCACCTGCTGGTTCCTCTACATGTCTATGGGAACCATTGGCAGTTGTTGCATGTTGACTTCTCTGAGAGTAAGGCTGAACTCTACTGCTCACTGGGAAAGCCGGATTTCGAGCATGCGACTGCAGTGCTACGTACACTGCTTGTTGCAGCTGCGATTGTGCCAGAAGACTTCCCGGAGCAAAATAACTGGCCTCTAAGTATCCTGTCAGGCCAGTCCAGCCAAATACCTTTGATTGTGGACCTTATGTTTTGCTGACAGCCCAAAGCCGTATTCATCAGGAGCAAGCCAAGTTTAACGCCGAAGATGCAGTCACATTCCGAAACGACTTGCACACAATGCTGTTGGCATGTGGGGTAGCGGAAAAGCAACAAGACTGCAACACAGTCCAAAAAGGAGCGAAGGCGCCCCCAGTGAATAAAGTGAAGCAATCCGAGAAAAGGAAAAGCAGTTCAAAGGTTAAAGCTACAAAAGAGTCACTACGTGACAGGCTTTTAGCGGAACTCAACGAAATAGATCAAGATGACTTTAATGCATTTGAGGAATTCTGTAAGTCAGTCATTGTTGCGTGCCGGCCAAAATCTGCCTCCCGAAGCGGCCAGATAGGAGCTGAAAATCAGACCTCGAGGAAGACAGATGGCAAATCAAACGCAACACCCCCCAACCTCCAACGACTATATTATAAAAATAGAGCCAAGATGCTGAAGGCTATCTTTAAAAAGGAGTCACCCAGGTGCGAAATACCAAGTGAAGTGATTTTTAATCACTTCAAAGACACAATGGGGACTCCTTACGAAGTAGACCTGAGTAATCAACCGGATGCTTTTGATAGCCTCCCCTGTGCTGCTAGTGACAATGGCAACGACCAAGCATTCACATCAGAGGAGGTCTGGGCAAAATTGCGAAATATGCACAATTCTGCACCTGGTAACGGTAAAGTAACATATAGCGACTTGCGAAAACTTGACCCTGAAGGACTCCTCCTGACGGGCATTTTCAATAGATGTCTGTATCACAGGAGAATACCAAAAGAGTGGAAAGAAGCCAATTCCATCCTTATATATAAGAAAGCTGACCCGTCATTGGTTGCAAACTGGCGACTCATAAGCTTGCAGCCATGCATATATCGGTTATATTCAGCATTATGGGCCGCAAGAATCTTTTCTTGGAGTAAACGAAACGGAATCCTATCGGACAATCTCCAAAAAGGTTTTGCACCAACAGACGGAGTTAGTGAGCACTCGTTTCTCCTTCGCTCTGCTATACTAGAAGGAAAAACGAGAAACAGGAAGGCAGCCCTAGCATGGCTTAACCTCAGCGATGCATTTGGATCAGTCCCCCATAACTTAATCATGGCAATGCTTGAAAAATCTGGCTTAAGTGAGCAGATCCGCTCAATCATATCCGATTTTTACACTGATGCCACCATGAAAATTTCAACAAGCACTGGCCCTACAGACACAATCCAAATACAGCGTGGTGTCAAGCAAGGAGATCCATCGTCTCCAATTCTCTTCAGTCTTGCCCTGGAAACAGTGCTTAATGCTGTCAAGTGCGATAATGATGCAGCCTTACCCCTGTTTGGTGTGAAGGTTCCTGCTTTAGCATATGCAGACGATCTCGTTATCACAGCCACCACCCCCGAGAAGCTGCAATCCCAATTAGACCGAGCCCAAGGCGCAGCAACTTGGGCTGGCCTGACATTCAACCCTTCTAAATGTGGAACCTTAGTAATAAATAATAACAAAATCTCAGCCCACGCCTTCCGTCTTGCTTGATAAACAAGACATTCCTACTTTATTAGAAGGGGAAGCTTATAAGTATTTAGGCATTCCTGAAGGACTTGAGGTTGACCAGTCACCAAGAACAGTCCTCACCCAGTGTATGAAGGAGGCGAAGGAGGTGTTCGATAGCAGCCTCCACCCGTGGCAGAAACTGACGGTATACAAAACCCAGATTCAATCCAAGCTCTCCCATCTCCTCAGATTTGTATCCTTTGCAACGACAAGGGAACTAGACACCTACGATGAAACTATTAGGTACCTAATCAAAGCAAAGGTACTTGATGCACCTGAAGAAATAGCGAATGGTTACTTGTATGGGTCCACAATGATTGGTGCACTAGGATTGACTGAAACGACTTTGGAACACTCCATTTTGCGAATCTCTAGAATCATGAATCTCCTATGGTCAAGCTGCCAAGCGGCGGTGGCCATTCCGCTAGGAATCAGTCCTCATGCCATGATAGATGACGACAGTGCCCAATAAATCTGCGACTTCCTGAATGGGTCAGTAAATATCCATAGGAAAGCGATGCGAAACAGTCCCTGGATAGCTCTGAGACAAGACCTGAGGAAACTCAGTAAATATGTGCCAATTGTTGCAGTTCCCGATGGCGAAGAGTTCAAACTCTCACTGTCGATTCCGGGAACAAATGAAATAGTCACGATTGGACATCAAGGGCTAAGAGGAGCAGTCGCCGCTTTCCGTAGAGCGATAGGAGCGTACTATAACGTCCAGTTGTTAAGCTCACCCAGCCAAGGAGCAAACCTGAGAAACGTGGCGAAAAACACAGAACAAGGCCACTTCCTGTATACCGGTGACGGTATTTGACCGAAAGACTACTATTTCATCCACACTGCAAGATTAAATAAGATTTCTGTACGAAGCACTCTCCCTGGCAACAAATCATGCAGAAGATGCGGTCATCGACCGGAAACACTAGGTCATGTCCTAAATAACTGCATTCGTTACCATGGTAGTATGTATACAGTGCGGCATAATTCAGTGCAAGATGTTGTCGAAAGATCAATTCCCAAGACGGCATATGATGTTCGAATCAATCGGCAAATCAAGGAAACTGTATGGAAAACTAAACCAGATATAGTCGCTCTCAGCAAAACTCAAAAAATTGCCTTTCTGCTTGATATGTGTCGTTGACTCCTCATTCGAAACGGCCTTTGCGAAAGCTCGCACGAGGAAACTGGATAAGTACCAGAATGAAGTGCGTAGTCTAGAAAAACAAGGTTATACTGTTTATTTTGATGCCATATTGGTGGGATCATTAGGCATGTGGGACATTGCCAATGATCCGATTCTCAGTTTGATTGGTATCACCAAACAAAAGCTGAAAGGCATACGTCGGAGGTGCATCTCTGCGGCTATCAAGGGGTCAACCAACATTTGGTTCCGCCACTTGAAAGGACCTCCGTCGGATAAACCATCCGTTGCACACACTCAATCATGTACCAACAGTTCAAACAAACCCAGTGTGAGCCAGAACCAGAGAAATTTTGCCAAAACTGGAAGCGGATCTACGAATCGGCACTACTATCCTAGACCGCCTAGATATACAACACAACCGGCTGCTTACCGAGCGGATCAGCCTCGGCAGAAATTTTACCAACCAGTACGAAGCCTCCCATCCCTCTTGGACATGAAACTACCGTTCCCAAAACAGCACCAGCTGGACGGTCCCGAATCACGACGGAGATTCGCTAATAGCAACAGGAAAGTCTTTATGCATAATGACAGCCTCTTGATCAGAGTTAATGTCAAACGAGATATGGATGAGATACCCCCCGCCCTAGGACAGACGGATTGGGCTGAACCAGCTCCGGCCCTCAACTCATCCACCAACAGAAACAGACTTGCTAACAATATACCATCCAGTAAAACTGTAGAAGAAATCATCAAAAACCATTTACGTACTGTTTTTCATAACTGAACATTAATCGGACAGTATATATAGTATGATTTAGGGAGGGGGCAACTCCCATTTCCTTGTCTTGCCTACTTGTGTATTGATTGATTTATTTCAATAAAGTTGTTAAGGGACGTATGAACTCGGTTCTCGGGGTGAAGTTGGCTCCACGAATTCCCAAACTTGTACGCATTAACCCCACTTAGTTTCCTGGGGAGATAAGTCCCCAGATTTTGATCTTTTTGGCAAATAAACCCATAAATTTCTAAAAGGTACTTTTCTTTCAACTTATAAGTTTTTAACTTTTCTTTCAACTTATACTTTTCTCACAAGTACGGCCAAATCTAATCAGAATACGTTTCAATAAACAGCATCAAATAGTGAACCGCAAAACTGGAGACAACCATCAGACTAAAAATCAAATCCCAAAACAGGACCAATATTCTATTTCTTGAAAACTGTACAAAACCTAGCTAATACGGGAAAATACGGAAAATCAGACACATCTCATCAATTACAGTCCAGAATAGTTCATCAGAATTATTCAGAAAAAAACAGAAACTGTAGAATCAGCTAACAGAAATTGGAATGTAGGATCAGCTAAAAATACAACAATAATACATAATACAGAAACTCCAGCTCAAAATACAGTTCCATTTTATCGAGTAGGTTACGTTCCGAAATTCTTTGCCTCCACATAAACATTGTATCTCAATGCCTAACACACCAGTCTCACCAACCTTTTATTAGAAATACAACAAATTGTAATGTTTTAACATCCCTAAATGTACCAAAATCCAGTTTTCTTCAGTATTCTGGATCCGGACACGGATTAGGACCCGCGGGTACCCGGACCCGCGGGTCCTAAAGTTGGACCCGGACCCGGCCCGGCCCGCGGGTAGCCGCGGGTACCCGGACCCAACTCTGAGCAAAACGCGATTTTGATAATAACTGCCAAAAACATGCGACAGAGACACCCTACACATATGCGGTTTAGTTGATTAGAACCACTTCGGCAGAGCTTTCCGAGCTTTCCATGGTATTACCAGTTTTTTCGATTTCCATAATGAGTAAACTAGCTTATCAAAACAGGCCCACCGCCCATATGTAATGTAGAAGCCTGGGAGTTAAACCTCAGTTACCTCCGTTACCAGAGCTGGAGCAAATGTAACAAAAGCCCTGACTGCTAAGGCTATCTTTGTCCCGAGCAGTCTTTTTAAATCCCTGACGAGCTTCGCCAGAGAGTGAGAGGGGGAATAATGGGTTAAATAAAGCAATGGGTTAGGTGTGAAATAAATGGACGCTCTAAAAAGTCGTCTATAAGTCGGACTCCAAATTTAGAGTACGGTACCAGCAAAGACTCTCATTGACTAAAACGTGACCCTTACCAGTGGAAGGTATTGTGCAATCGAAATTGATATTATGTAAATTCCTGTGCTCAATCTTCTATACGCCGCAAGAAGACGACTTACATATGGTGTTATCTTTATGGTGTTTGAGAGAAAATGAAAGTTTTCAGATTTTAGCAGAATTTCAACCATAAAGCCAGCGCTATACTAAAAATTCCAAGTTATCGCATCCGAAAATACTCTTTAAATACCAGACACTCCAGTAAATAAATGATTAACATTTTAATTAGTTTGAGAATAATGTTTAAAAATTTCAAGGAAAAACAAGCTACTACCTACACTATACGTGCATGCCGAATTTATCCTATTGCGAGATTTAATGAATTCAATTCGCCAGCTTTCATCAATATCAACTTTAATAACGTTTAAAGCTTCTAACCAGTTTGATATAATTATATCAAGACCAATACTACTAAGAGTATCACATACTCATACTCGATGTATTATAAGCGTGACACATCCTCTGCACGGTCACGGCGACGCCCCCCATCCAATTGGACCCTTCACTTCAAAAAAGTTTAGCCGCTATGCATTTGTTCTTAAGCTCAAAGCAGACACAAAACTCGCGCAAGTAGTGCTTGTGTTTTCGAGCTTTAGTACACAAGCACAGAGCGAGTGAGCGTACCCCCGCTTCGACTGGGTACCAATTGGCGGGGGGTTACAGGGGTACAGTTTGCGGTGGGGAGGGTCGTTCGTTAGCGTGCAGAGGATGTGTTAAGCAGCTAATATGTAGAGTATGCCAGCTGTCATACTCTAATGTATTATGTACTCTTCATTATAACATAACATATAAAGTTAGCGAAAGATTGTAGATTGTATTTATGAATTGCCGTATGCAACGATAGTACAAGTTTTTGGTTAGATCAGCTAGACAGAAATAGAATGGAGTGGGTATGTTTGAAAATTTTGTATGTAAAATAAAGGATTTTGGCAACAATAGTCTGGTGGTAACTTGGTCCACTCTGCCGTCGGCCTGCTGACCGGCCATCGTTTTGACGGCCAAAGTCAATACAGCAGCCAGCGCAGTGTACAGAACACATTTAGATTTGACAATACTTTCTAAATCCACTTTTAACGCTCGCACTCTCGCTTCTTGACATTTTCATTCTGGGCAGATTGGGGGCTCCGTGGCTGTTCGACAGTGGTTTCGTAGCTGCTACCATATTCTTTGGTTTATGAGAAGTGGTAATAATGCCTTCCAAAGCGCCTGTTATATTGCCCACCCCATTCCATTGTGCCCCAGCATTTCAGCTACGTTAATGTATGGGTGCGCGTATATTGATTTTTCAGAATAAACGCATGAGCTACGTAAAAGCTCGCATTTGCCTTAGAGCTAATTAATCTTTATGTTTAATTCGTAAGTTACAGTAGCCCACACAAATAATCAGTTAAGTATCTATGATGCCATTTGCTGGGAGCAAAGTCTAATAAAGGTAAGCGGTACAGCCCAGAAGCATTGTAATAGCCAAAAGGTATTTAACAGAAATGGAAATGTCGTGGTACAGCCAATTCCAGCATTCATCAACAAATGGCTAATTAAGAGGGCTAGCTTTATTCCAAGTGTTCCATTTGAACGGATATTAAAGCTTCGAGATGCGCTGAACCTAATTAGGCTGAGTGATAATTTATTCTTTAATCACCCTCACAAATTTTATCGATGACTAAGGCTATCACTGCATAACAAAGCGGCAAATATTCGGCAAATATTATTATATCTTTGCTATTTGTGGATATCTGGTTGTTGAATCTACTTGTGGCGTGAAATCATCTATCGTTGACTTGACTTAAATGGATAGTTTTCCGCATGCATTTTGCTAATCGTCTGCTTTGCATTGGAATTGAAACGATTAATTGTCTTACTCTGTACTATTTTTGCTGCCACAAGAACCACATTCAAGTCAGATATGCGGAAACTACTTGTGTGGAGTATATATGCTGATCGGTCTTTATTTCACGGTCCTGCTGACATCAAACGTTCTTGCAAGGTTCTTAAGGCAGTTTGGATGTTGGCAATGACTGGAGCAATAGCCATGGCATTGCTTAATATATATCAGCTCATTAATAATTACTTGAAGGCGAACGTCTCTACGTCTTACAATGTTTTCAGGGGAAATGTCACAATTCCGCGTGAGTAAACTCGTGACAGTTTACGTTTATTTACGTTTCTTTAGGCTTGTTTCTCGAAAGCCTTTGTCCAGTATTTTGTTAAACATGAATGCTACCTAAAGTCAGACTCATGTTGCACTGATTGATTATATACATATGGAGTTGTAGGGTGTGGAGGCAGACTGAATATTCTCCAAAAATTTGATATTAGCATTTGATATAATGGCTATCGAAATCATTTGTAATTACTTCACAAAATAATATTCACTGCACCAGCATTCAATTTAATGCTATTCAATGAAAGACAGACAAGATAACGTTTATAATATTATAAAGTAAATTGATATTATAAACCTTATGTTGCTTATTCTTTGTCTGTAATAGCCCAGCAATTGTTTTCAAACATTAGTACCAAGCTCTTATTATAGTCTTGTTTTTCTTTCTTAAACTGTGGCGCGTAAGATTGCGATCCTTTCTAGCTCTCATCATTTGTCCTCCTACCAAGTTCAACTACGAATACCAAAAGAAGTTCAACTTAAGCAAAGAACTGATACAGTTTATCGGATTTGGGTTCTATCATGCGTCAGGAGAACTCTACTATTCGAAAGCCATAAAAGAACTTCGACATAGCTGGAGCGAAGATAAAATAAATCAGCTCGAGGTATTGTCTTTTGCACATTCTGTTTCATGTGTAATACCATCATAATGACCATTCACAAGCCCATAAGAATTTTTGACGATTTTTGTTTTGGTGTGCGGTGTTTGGTTGAATGCGTTTTGTAGACTGTCACTCCAGTCACAGTTTTTTATTAGCTTCAGATGGTCGTAGGTATAGTTAAAGCTGAATTGTCTGAGGGAAAGCACTTGAGTAAATGAATATCGTTCACCTTTCGTTAGGTTAATTATATTTTTTTGAGATTACATTCTAATTCGCCGTAATTCTGCATGAAAAAAGGAAGGTTGAATTTAAAGTTACGAAGATGCACAGGAAAACTGTATTCCCAAATGACCTGGCTGTTTGTGATCAATCGGCAAATGGCTGTTGCAACTGAACAACTGGATTTTGTTCAACTGGCCGAAAAGCAATAAGTTTTATAAATAATAAGTGCAAAAGTCATTTTAACCTATTGAGTTATATTAGTTATAGCAAGAGTAAATAATATAAGAGTTTGCCACTGGACACACTCTCTGTTATCAGAGCAAAAACTATGCTCTGCTCGCTAACGGAAGCAAAACCGGCCCTAGTGACCCTCCCCCCGTAAATCAATACCTAGTCGAAACGGGGGTACGATCACTCGCTCTATGTTTATGTGCTTAAGCCAGAAAACACAAGCAGTGCGTCCGCGAATTTTGTGCCTGCTTCGAGCTTTTCGAACACAAACATAGCGCACAAAATTCTTTGAAGTGAAGGGTCTAATTTGCGGGGGGGGGGTGGGCCGTTAGCGAGCAGAGCATAGTTTTTGCTCTGATAACAGGGAGTGTGCCTAGTGGCACACTCGTATATTATGTACTCTTGGTTATAGGCCTAGTCATATAGAGTTATTTTAACAACCGTTTGTCTGGTGGAAAGCTTTCTCCTTCTCGTGTGGTAAAACTCAAGCAAACCCCGAAGATTTTCTAACATTTTTTGCTAAACTTTATTAAAATGTACATTTCATAGCTACGGCTTGTCCCCCATTTTATTAGAATTGTGATTATTAAGTAAAAGCGCATTACCAAATTCAACGTGTTATTATCCTGAAGTCACTGTTCCGAAGGACTTATGAGTGACCATTTTTCTTTCGTAATGGATGAGGTTTCACACAAGTTTTTCGAAGCCTTGGTAATGCAAAGTTTCGACCCTTGCTTTACTAATACTCAAGACTAAGACGCAGTAAAGCATCTACATCTGGAATTGTCATCTCATTACGGAACCCCACCTGCAAATTCCTTGAAGAAGGTAAGTGAAAATTTTGTTCTGGATTTATTAGTAACTGCTTTTTTGGCTTCTAAAACGCAGCAGCCCATCCTTTCCCTTAAAAGCGCTTCTTGTCCGATAGCCATGCGTAGATCGCTCCAGGCTGTTCACAAACAACAAATAAACGGCAAATTGTAAACACTGAATACTGCACCTATCTTTAATTAATAGTGCATCCATCACTTAATGTTTCAGGAGGACTTGAATAATACATTAACAAAGCACGGATTGAGCTTCTTTGAGCTAGTGGAACAACTGACATGGAAATGCTCCGACTTTGTGTCCTACTGTACCAGGAGTGGTTTTATAATCGAGGACTGTTGCGAAGATCTGTTTTCTGACTTTTGGATGCATTATGGGAAATGTTTTATAAAGAAAGCGGCGATACAGTATTCAGATGGACCACTGCAAGGTAAATACTAGGGATAAACTTGTACCTGGCTCAAACTTGACAAACCGCAACCCCAACCTTAATTTAGGTGGTGAGTTTTCTGTCATGATGAAAGCCAATACTTTCATGCTTCAACTTCAGTTTATAGGCAACTATGTGCCATTTTCGCAGAAAAATTAAATGGGATCGTATATCGTATATTGCTTGATTTTACGCGTGTCTGAACAAATAAATAAAAATAAAATAAATAACAGCTTTCCGCAGTGTTATGTTTAGAAAATGGCGTAGCTATCCGGATGCCGTCACTAGAAAGTCTTACACCAGGAACACCGGATTTAATGGACGAGGGTGTTCTAGCAGCAATTGTTCACGGAAATGATTCGTTTTTTGACGTGAATTTCGACTTTTGGAGCATACCTATTGGAAGGACGCGAATATCCATCAGGCAAACAATCATTGATACATTCGATCAACCCAATTACCATTGTTCGAAAGAGGCTGAATTTTTATCTACTGTCATGTGCTCTGTGAACTGCATAACTGCTTTATTGCCATGCAACTGCAATCAAATATATACCAAAAACTTCACCTACGGCAAGTATAACTTGATCGTTATTAGTTCGTGCAATTTCATACTGAGTTTAATTCCAAATATAAAATGGGACAAAGCTTTCACTTCGGGTGTATTTGGTTAGACGCAGAATTGAAAAACACAAACAGCGAACCCTAACAGCGTAAACCGGCTGATCACTAATACGGTAAACCAACATTTGAGCCATTCGAGTGGATTTTAAGCAAAGCATGCAGATCTTCAAAGTAATGTCAAGACATGATAATGAAGAAAATAGCCTTGTACGTAAAGAAGATATGAACTTATCCTAAAAGAAACTGAATTAGAAATTGTAATGCTAGTCACAGTTTCTGTACCTTGATGTGGTATGAGTCAGTTGTAACAAACCAATGCTTGGCGGACGGTTGTACTATAATACATTCCTTGACATGATTAGGCTAAAACTAATTGGATAATTTAATTTACTATTAATTTAATAAAATTTAAATAGTTGCGAAGTAAACCAAAGAATACTAAGCCTACCTCTTACAATGTTTTAGTGCACTACCTTTAGCAGTTCACGTTAACACTCTGATGGTAAGTGTCCATCGTACATTTTTGCCTTTTGTAAGCTATCCTATTTTATATAGGTGAAAACGCATTAAGAGCCACGGAGACCGCCTTTTGCACACCGAAACAAAATATTGACTGTTATTTTCGTGCAATGGAAGATCTTCAGGAAGAGTATGAATCTGTGTTTGCAGTGACTTGGTCAGAATGCCATCGAAAGTGTCCCAAGAATTGTCACTCAATGCTGTTTGATGCTACTGTTTCTTCCACAAGGTATTGGCAACTTTTCTGAAAGTCATACTGATTTAAATCGGGATTTAAATTAATTAATAAAATTTAAAACTGCCGTTTGTTTGAGCATTTTTCTAATGAAAGTTTTCTAATCTTAGCAAAGTATTGAAGGAAGAGTAGCAGCATAATACTGAAGATTTGATGAACTTTAGGTTCAGGCCGACGAGCCATTTTCTTAGTGAGGAAACAGCTGCTGACTATGCAAACAACTGGATATTTCTTGACATATATCATCGTAGTTTGGACGTTCTGAACGTTCAAGGATTCTATTCACTCTCAATTCCTGACGTTGTCTCTGGAATTGGTGGAAGTCTCGGTCTATGGGTCAGTCGAATGAAATGCAATTTTAAACTTTGTTTCGTCATGGCTCACTTTTAGGGTGCTCGTTGGTATTGCTTGAATAATTTTCAATCGTTCAGCTTTAATCTTTAAGGAAAACAGGAAACTTACAAAATTATGTAGTTATTGCCGTGCTACTAGCATTCTGGGACCAATCTCGTATCATTAGGTGAAACAAAGGAAATCTTAGACCTAAAAATTATTCAGAAGCGCCGTTGCACCTGAACCCACTGTCGTATTGTTTTTCAGATTGGCGGTTCCTTACTGAGCATATTCCAGCTGTTAACGTTTCTCCTTAGCTGGTTATGCCTTGGAAAACCGGAGCTGGCACTAGGAGACCAAACAGCTGCTCCGAAGGATCAACCGAACTGTGAAATATTTGGCACAAAACAGTAATCTATTGAATTTGAGTGAACACAATAAATGTTTATAAAATCAAGAGTCTATAGCAGGAAAAGTCAGAGATTCGGCACTTCCTAGTGTTTTAAGCTTGCAATATGCTCGACACATAAAGGCCGAAATCTCGGGGAGGGGTACCACCGTTGTTAAACATATGTTTATATGCGTTTAGACTAAAACGCATCTGACTGGCTAATCGTCTACCTTATGTCAAATCAAATTTACATGTATAAACGGACCCCCCCCCTCCGAAGTCTCGGGGGGGGGGGGTGGTTCCAATTACACTCACGGGTTTGTAAAAGGGCTTAGCTCTTCGCTCATTGGTTGATTTTTAACTCCAGGCAGAACAAAAACCTGCCAACCCATATCCCGTGTCAACGTGTACTAATATTGCATATTTTGCTTTTAACCCTTAATGCCTGCGGCGGCCATTTGACACAAGTGGTAATTTTTGGTATGTTATAATTTGGGGCAGGGTCCAGTTGTCGGTTGGCAATCTGGGCATTTGCTCCATTTTTCTTCAATACGTCCACCCTGTTTTGGGAGAAGATTTCGACACCTGCTTGAGAAATCTAGTTCCTATAGCATTCCGCCGGCCATGAAAATTTTGATGATTTCAAGCCCTGTTCGAGGCTGCATTCCAGCAAATCCAGAGCTGGCATTAGTTTGTCGGCGGAAAAATCGTTCCATCAGGTGATGCGGGAGGTGATGTGCATTAAAATAACGTACAGTTTACTCCATCTTAGTATCAACACTTGCACCTAGAAATCAATTAGTTGCTTTTCTGCAATGAAAGGTTAGCAAAAGTTTGTACTTTTCCGACTTTGACCGCTTGCAACTTTTTGTTGGTACATCAGAGACCCGAAAACGTCGGGTTCAAAAATGTAGAGAATTTAATTTTCTATCGATGGGTGATAGTCCCTCTCTAGGTGCTGTCAACAAACCTGGCAACCAAAAATGTAATATTGGTCATTTTGAGCCGATTTCCCCGAGAAGTCTTGGCCAGATGAGGGGTAAAGTCGTCACCATAGTCAAAACCTTAGCTACGACTAGTTAGTTGTCAGTAGGACTGTGGTCAATACGAAAAAAGGTTTGGGGTCTGGTCCGTGGGTAGGGCCGCATCATTTGGGGTGGGGACAGCCCCACACCGGCCCCGCTGCTCCATGCCAGAAAAAATTTCTTTATGAATATAATGAATTGAATATATGTAATGAAGTTAAATTGAAACTGGATTCTTTGGCCCATCGTTTCTTTATGATTTTCTGAGGTGGTCTTACTAGATTACACGGAAGGACAGCACGTCCACCTAAAACAGTAAAGGTGATGAAGGTGTAAAGTAAAGGTAAACAGACTTCAATACCAATCTCTGAAAGACGATGTGTCCAAAATCAGAAATTTCTATAGCCTACCTAAGTAGGGATATCAGTCGTGAGTTTCCGTTGGGTAGATGTGTAACGTATGATCACACCCACACCTGTATCGTACTCAGCAATGGGGTATCTAATTCAGGAGAAATATCGCAACAGGATTTTGATCAGCACCTGAACCGCAACCGGACTTTTTCAGCAATTAGATCGCAACAGAATCTGATTCAGCAAGGTCGTCCCTATCTATGACTAGATTGGGCACTCAATAATTTATTTAGTTAACAGTTGGTATTTCTCAGACAAACGGGTGGATAAACAAATGGCAGATTAGACAATTAAAAATATTTTAACAGTATGAGTATAATAAGCAAGTTTACAGTGAAGGTACAGGGTACCTGAGTTGCCAACTCTATTTTAGATTAATATCAAATTTAACCGACAGTTAGGAGAGAATAATTAATTAATTAGCCTACAAGAGATTAATTCTTTCTGTCCTCCTCTTTCGTTGATATAGCTAACTGGGCTTATATCTTCACTCTAAGTTACTCTTAGGCTCTTCAACTTCAGATATTAACTACAGGGTACGGTCAGGTGATGTGCATGCGTGTGTAAGTGTATGCAAAATTAACTTCGTTATCCGTCTAATCACGATTCAAACTACAAACAATTAAATTGTAATTAATTAAATTAAGCTGATGTACAATTTTATTCCGGGAATGGGTGAGCGGGCTTAGATCTTAAGATTCGCAAAGGGAAGCCCACAGATCTAAGGCGGCTATCGGACGGCGGAGAGTACAAACACAGAGGTTGGTCTAGGCGGGGTGTTACCAAGAGATGCTCTGAAGTAGTTAATCGCTGAAAAGTGGCGTAGGCGTACAGTGTATAACAGGACGCCAACAGAGTTCTGCAGGGTAGTCAAACGTACGCCATTTAAATTAGTGTAAGCAGCTATATTTGACGAAGACTATGGCGCCAACAGCAATAAAATGAGATTGTTGCGAAGCTTGAGGTGATACGAAGATCAAGGTGTCTCTTTGTTACACTTCCTTTGTTATTCTCACAAATAGCGAATGATTATGCTGCGTTAGGGCTACTGTAACTAACAGCAAATGTACCAAGTAAGTACGCAATCCTTGCACCATAACTTCGAGTGCAGAGAAAAACAAAACCTACCAGTGAAAGGAAACGTGAATTTCTTAACGTTGTAAAGACAGCAGTCACAAGAAACATATAAATTTGTTCGAATTTCTTAAAGTCTGACAAACGCTCAATATTTTCCCAAGTCATGTGTAAATTCATAGGTAGTTAGCTAATATTGTAATTATTTACACGGGGGTAGTTCAGTTGTTCGGGTTTTCATGTCGGAAGTGGTCGAGGGTTCTGTATAAAGTCGAAGTCGTGAGTTTTGGGTTCAAATTATGGGAAGCGTTAGCAAGGTTTCGTCGTGGGCCTGGTAAATTATGTTCAGTCTATTTTGATTTAAGCTGAAGTAATCGGTTTGATTCTGCTTGCTGCATTTTTGTGCAATTGGTTAGTAAATTCGTAGTATTGACATTTTCATCTAAGTTGGCTAATGCGTCCGTCAAAACATACTGATCCCGATACTAAGCATACAATCACAGGAAAATTTTCAATAAATTCTCAGTCAATTTAATATCCTGGATATTGCACATTTTAGCGTGAGTGTGCCAAATCAGTTTTCGGTGGTTTTCGGTTTCCACGGAAATTGCACTTTTGGGTGTGAATGTGTCAAATTAGGGTTCGGTGGTTTTCGGTTTCCTGTGAAATTGCACTATTTGGTGGGAATCTGTCAAATTAGTTTTCGGTGGTTTTAGGTTCCTATTCTCAACACAGTGTTGTTACAGGGAAAGCGCAGTTTGAGGGACGAATATGCCCAAATAATTCTCACCACTTTTAGGTTTCCACGAAAAGTGCAAGATTAGGTGTAAATTTGACAAATCAGTTTTCACCACATTTGGGTTTCCACGGAAAGCGCAGGATTATCTGTGAAAGTGTCTGTTCAGATCTCATTCATTTTTGTTTCCACGAATTCGCAGCTTTAGGTTTCAGCGGTGCCGAAAGCGTGATTGTTTCCTTACTATCGGGATCAATATCTTTTGACAGACGCATAAGGTCAACATTTCCCGACATCGCACACCACGGTATTTACCTGTGATCTTAGTCTCGTCCTAAATTCTGGGCAGTCAACGCGTTGTATTTAATAGTTTCATATTGTTTTTACTAGAATTCGTAGAGTCAAACTTCACAACGTTTCGTAACATTGCGGGTGTTCAAAACTCTTAACTGCTTTAAAATGTGGACCATTAACAACGGAATTTCCTTACGCGGTATTAGTATTGTTTTTGTAATCACAATAATCGGTAGTTACTTTGTATGATAGCTATTTGGTCGGTATATGATGGTTTGTATAGTTTTTAGTTTTGTTTCTTGTAGTCATGCAGACGTGTACAGACTTGCTAGTTGATTTGATAGTTCGTTGCTAATTTTGTGCTTGAAGTGAGTTATGCATGTTTAGAAAATCTTAAAGGCGAGATAATTAAAAAAATAAAAAAATTAGTATCATTCCTTTTTTTCTTGGTACTTTCATTGTTTACTTATTGCTATGGTTGTCGACGTTGTTTACTTATTACGGTTAGCTACATCGGTTAGCTACATTAATTTTTGTTTTCTAGCGCCATTGATAATGTATATATGTCTACTTGTATGTTGTTGTTTTTATGAAAATAGCGTTAAATATCAGCAACCCAGAAAAGTTGAAATGAGCGTAATAATCTAGTACTCTCAACGTCCGGGGATGTGGCCTAGTGGTAGAGCGTTCTACTCCAGATCCAAAGCTCGGCGCTTCTATCCCCGCCCTGGACACTTCTCTTCCCATCTTTCGGATACTGATTTCAACATTTCACAATAACATTTTAATTTGCACAGCTCGGAGCTTTAAAGATATAAATATATAAATATGTTCTGTAGAAATAATCTTCGTCTATTCTGAGTGAATTCCTAGTCAATTTGTATAAAATAACATTTGTTCTATTTTCTCTTTTGCTTCTCACAGACTTCTGTTTCTAGAGCACTTCTCTCATTTGCGCTTCTAGATTATATCTCTCCTTTCTTTCTTTTGAATTGCACTGTTGGCTCAGCGCAGCCAGTATGCTATGCCAGTAGTATGCATATATGCTTGTGTATTTAATTGACGACAACAATGGATGTAACGACACCGATCGAAAAACCTAACTTCGATGTCTTCTGAAGATATAGCTCAGATCCTGAAGTAGAGTTCATACGGGTTTGAACTCATCCTACGGCTAAACCAAAGGTCCATTCCCTTAAATTCAAGTATAAATACTACGACAACAACTGCAACAACCACTTAATATTTTTGACATTATATACGGAATTTAGGCTTGTTTGCTCAGTATGTGCATAATTGTCTGTTTGTTATAGTTAATTTTCTAATCATTTTGCCTTAATTCTTGTCGGTATACTGCCTTATAGTTTTGCTAATGTTCAAGCCATAGTTTTGTGCTGTATGCCTATGGCATGTACAGTTTTCATTTTGCCATATATACTTTACTGTATGATCCGTCCGCAAACTTTGATTCGTCAAGATATGTAACCCCGTCCCCATATATTTTCTCCTCTCTCTCTCTCTCTCTCTCTCTCTCTCTCTCTCTCTCTATATATATATATATATATATATATATATATATATATATATATATATCTATATATATATATATATATATATCTATAAATTAGCCTAATATATACAAAGCTTTGTCGAATTTGCAAACCTCCTTTATAATCGCTGAAGCTACCCTTTGCGGATAAGATAACACTTTAGCTTTAATAGCAACATGAAAGGGCGAGCGCAAAATATTAAGGAATTTATTTAACTAAAAATTGAAACTTTCATGTAAATTGTAAGTGTTCTAGTAAAAGTAAGCAAAAATTTGATTAAAATTGAGGTGAAGAAATACCTGTTGACCCACGCTTGACCCACTGAGTTGAAAGTTTTTTAAGTTAGAGTTGCGGGTCAGAGGTCCGCGGGTCGCGGGTGCCTGCGGGTCGCAAAATAGCGACCCACTTCCAACTCTCTCCATCCATACCAAGATTACGCAGAAAAGCCCGCTAGTGGTACTACCACCATAGGAAGGAGGAAAACAAGATAAACAGGTGGCGACACTTAGAAGACAGACGGTTACACGCCAAAACTTTATTCCGTGTATCTAGAACTAAGTGTTTCTGAAAGTTTAGTTCTAGATTAATTCGTTACATGTACGATAATAAATCACTAAAAACAGCGTGTTTTTGCATTTGCTCCATTAGGATTGGTTCAAGTGACAGTTAAGAACTTACTGGTTAACTGTACATCACTCTACTGATTAACGTGTTTATGACGGTTCGTGCAATAAAAGATAATTAAAGTAGACTTGGCCAGTAGGCCGTTCAAGTAGGCCTTCCTTTTATAGAAGTCTGTGGAAACAGTTCAGGTTGATGCTGTAAGAGTCAACGCAGTAATTCTTCCTTACGAGTTCTGGCAATGCTGAGTTAAGGTGCTGCCTCGGGTTCGCATATTTTTGGCTTTTAAATGCGTAGTTTTCGTTGAAATTCATTCAACTTTGCCACAATAACTTCATTTGACCTGGAAAGCATTTCAAAAATGCCGGCGCACATATTTGAGCTTTTGAGAAATTAGCTTTAATCCGCCAGATCTTTCACTGTGGAAAGCCTACGCAGGCAAAATTATGGCCACTCGAATTGTCTCATCTAAACCTACAACGTTACTTTTGAGACTATTTCTCGATTGCTTACTGTGTAAGAGATAACAAGGAAGATTTGTGTACGAGGTTTTTCGAAAAATTAAGATTTTGACAGCATCAACGGCGCTGGTCCACCAGTCAAGTATTGTCCACACTTGGGCCTTATGCCCAACGGAGAGTTCTCTGTAGCATCGCTGCCTAAGTACAGTAACGAAAATGTGAAAGTTTGAAAATGATCAGATTGCTCGAACACGGATTTCTCTCAACTCATGCAAGCAATTTGAAAGCGTTTACACATGTATTTTTGGGACAATGGTTTAACGCTATTTTTCAGGGTTTTGGGTTATCTCTTCTGTTCGAGAGAAATGAGCGTCCAAATTTGAAAATTTTGACAAAAATCAGACAAAATTTCCTCAAAATATTGCGGTTGTTTGTAATTTAAACAAATTCAGACAAATAGCCATCGGGAAGACATAAGGAAATTTGACACGAATTTACTTTGGTTGGCGAGGGGATAAACGAGAAAAACAGGTTTATAACGACGTGCATATTTCTTCCGTATGTGGCTTCTATCAAAAGTTACGGGCGGTTCAATATATGGCAAATTTACGTTGATCGTCCCATTCGCGTACGGCAAATGAAGTTTGAGACCGGCCGGCTACGGCCGACGACTTTGGCTAATGGCTAACGGCTGGAATGCAACTCAACGATCAGAAATTTACAATTTAGAGCTTTTAAGCTCTAAATAAATCTTAAGTTTAGCTATACTAAGCTAAACCTAAACTAACACACGCTAAATTGACTAACTCACTGTTAACTTCTCTTACGGTAGCTGGACTACTAAAATGGAGCCTGTTTAATTCACAACAAATTAAAGATTTATAGGACGACAATAATCAAAATACTCTCGGGCTCTTTAAAAAATATCCAGAACCTCCGGCCGGCCTTAATTACTACTGGCTAAGTAAAGACTGATTGTTCAAAAATGAAATCTACTGAGTTTTTTTCTGATGCTTTTATACTGGATTTATTCATCATTCTATCAAATACACAAAGCAACTTTATTAAAAGCATAATATTTCTGCAAATCAGAAGCGATTAGGGCGAAATTTTCCAAATTAATGTTTTCTCAAATTTTGCATGTACGTTTATTGAAAAGGTACGTATGGGCAATTTTTTATTCCTGCTGGAGCAGGAATGTATAAAATGGTATCTTTCTTATTCCTGCTGGAGCAGGAATGTATAAAATGGTATCTTTCTATGTTTAGCGTGTACTGTCTCTGTTTCAGAACAAGGAAGCCCTATCTTCAGCACAGGGCTAGTATAGGGCTCTTTTTTGCGGAGGCACATTTATGCAAATTAGGTTGGCAGCTATAAAAGCGGCAGCATCTGATGTCTTTGCGCAGTTGTGAACTGTCAGCAATCTAATCGGTTGCACGTTTTTGGGTGCGAAAGTGGAGCTTGGGAGCACCACACAGGCACATTCAACGTTTACAGTTGAGGCCCAGCTCAACTCTGAAGCTTCAGTCTTCTCAACAAAATTACAACAAAATTGACAACTTAAACACTCATTTTCACCTGTTATCAAGAAATGGCACCTGCTTCAGAATTAATGTGGAAAATCGTTGCAAAAGTTAATATTCTATTAATAAAAGGCTACTCTATTCCGTATGAAATAATACGAAGTGTTTTCATTACAAGCGAAGCAAGAATCCTTCCTGCTGAAGATTCAATATTATTACATGGAAATACTTTGTATGGCGAACTCAAATTTAAACCATGAAAAACTAAACTGGAATCAGCTGTGGCGACTTCGGAAATTTTAAGCAGAATGGGTATTGACAAAACTAAAAAGGGACAGTTCATTTTTGTCTACCACCAATGATTAACCAATGTTCAACTGTCAGAAAAGAAATGCTGAAGTGTAACAGAAAGCAGAACAACTTTTTGCTGATTAATATTTTAGAAAAGAATAAGCAAAATGATTTATTTATATTGCAATGGAATAACCACATCCCATACGAATTCTTACAGGTCCCCTAAGGAATATTGCCCCTTTTTGGGGCCAACTTGTTTAGTTTTTGTTTAAAACCTGTAATTTGTAATTGCGTGATTCTGTCAGGGTGAAACTTCGTACTATAAAGAGGCAATATTCTTGGTTTGATTCTAAAGCGACTTTAGTTGCGAGAAAACTCAATGCGAAGCTGCGAAAATTCGTGTCACTGCACATTTATGGATTTTATGGATTTTATGGAGCCTTGAGACTTCTTGAGCTAAATCCAAAAAATGTCCCTCGGCCCACATGTCCTTTATATCATGGCACAAAAAGAAAATTTGGCCGATTCTACAGTATTGAGAAATCGATGTTCAAATATTGATTGCTTTACCTTTCAAATATTGACGAAATACCTTTCGTCGGTATGTCACAAAATTTTTGCTAGTTTTGTTTTATATTTAATAACATTCTTCAAAAGACTTCTCTAGAAATTACTGGAAAATTTGTAGTTTTCCACAAAAGTGCTCCTGTGCGGTCAGTCACTAGCGGATCTTCCTGTTCACAATAGTAAATTGTATTTTTACCGGCCTCTCGAACAGTAAAACTACAGGAATTTCCTGTGGAAAATACTAAGGAAATCTGTAGCTTTGTTCGGCTTTTTTGACAATCCAAAATCAGATACCAAACCTGTAGTTTTTACAAGACAAAGCTTGTAAACTTTTTTGGACCTTTTTTGTTATCAAAAAGTGGGGCAGGTGCGAGGGCGACCGCTCCTAAATATTTTCTTCAGGGAGCGGCCGTTACAAAAAATCACCCACGGGGTGTTGAAAGACTGAAAATTTGAAAATATTCAAAAAATGCCAGTCTCCAGCCTTTATATGCTCAATTTGCGTTATCAGAGTATCGAGTACTTTCCTGTAGAGTAAACCTGTAAACCAGTGAAAACTACAGGTTTCGTTTGTATTGAATACTAGTCTAACTTGTAATCCATTCTTCCAAAGTACCCGGTAAATACTGCCAAGCATGGCCTGTAGAAATTACCAGAGTCAACCTGTATTTTCTACAAAAGCTTTTGTATTTATCATCTACAAAAGTGATTCATGTAGTTTCTACTGGAACATTTTTAAGAGTGATTGGTGGTTTCGTAAGTTCATATTCATGCACTGATAATAAGCTTTACAACTATATATAATGCTCTTACCAACACGATTGCTGAGACTGAGGTAGAAGATTGCAAGTTCAAATTGAACTATCTTACTGAGCTTAGCTTAGTGAAATTTACTTTTTATTTCGCCGAAGGCGAAATACTTGTAATGGGTGAACCCACATTTGAACTGAAAATTCTTTCCTTCTAGGTGTAGTGCCTATGCTTAGCGTGTAAATCTGGCTGCTCTGTTTTTCACTTCAGGAGGGGCCATGGTCGAAACATGTTGTGAACAAATTCTACTAGAAGGCAAGTCGGTAAAATGAAATCTGCTAATTCGAAACATAAAAAATCGCAATTTTCGCTAATTTAATTTCAGTGGAGGGAGCGATAAGAAAGATTTCTCTGCATAAAACAAAATTTCCACATTGCCCCCTTTGACAAGAGTTCAAAATCAACAAGTTTGACACATGCGAATTATGCAAATGAGGTAAACTTATAATAATGCTTCATTTCTCGATTATTGTGTTGGAATCAAGTGTTTTTCTGGATCATCGTTTTCGTGTAGTTATACTTAGGCAGTACTAGTTTATCCAGCCAGCTTAATGCCACCTGAAAAGGTTTTTATCTTCGCGTTTAATTTGTTTCTCGCCCGGTGTAATGTAGGTAATTGTATATAATGTAGTTATATAATGCCGACTCTCAATGCCCTCCGCTGATCAATAATGACAAAGGTAATAACTTTTTGCGGGATGATTCGACAATCTCTTTTTTGAACCAAACCAGATAAAAATTATTTGTGGATTATCAGGAAAGCTTTAAAGGCTTTAAAAACTAACCATAATCAATCAGCAGCTACTGATCTGGACTATTCGTAAAATCTAAACAAAGCTGTAATATATAGCTTCTTTGTTCAACTGTAAAAGCGTGACACATCCAGATACCTATGTAGATCGGGCATTTTCTTACTTGGAACTGACCTGTCTGAGTTTTTAGGTAGGCTTCAAACTTCAAAAACATCGTCCTGTAAGCCATCTTGAGATTAACTCTCTTGTGGCGAAATATTACCCCTTTTAGGGGTTACTTGTTTTAGTAGTTTTTAGTTAGTATTTCTTTTATAGTCTATAAATGAATGATTAGATAAACTTTTCCATGCATGTAAGCATTATAAAAATATTAAAGTTAGAATTTTCGTTAAAGCGCGATATATATTGTCAGATTTGCAGTAACAAACTTAGGTATTCAACTGTCTGTTGGGATCTGATCCGCTGCTTCCGAGGATCGTTGCAAAAGTTTAGAACTTTTGCAATTTTTTGCAACCATCCTCGGAAATTGCCCAAATTCCCCTATTTCACTGCTGTTGCTCCCTTCCTGGCTCCCGTGGTCCCCCAGGTAAAGAAGAAAACAGAAGAAGCAAAGAAGAAAAGGCAGAACGAAAAGGATAGAAGAAGCCGAGGAATAAGGAAAGACCCCTTAACGCCAAGGGTTACCAGGCGCGGAGTAAGACAGTTACAGCAGGTACTTTTGAAATTAAGATCTAAAACATTTAAATTTAAAATAAAATAAAATAAATAAGATTTAATTTAAAAAACAGAATAACTCTAAAATCTCTACTTAGATTGATCAATTAATGATGTGCATGGGGGAAAGAAAGGTCCCCTGTGGGCATCATTAATTTCAATCTACAGAAATATAGTGAATTGGCAGACTTTCACTTCTATCCTATTTGAGTGCTCGATCACCCCCACCCCTTCCTTTCATCGCTTCTTCTTCTTTTTCATCTACATTACCCGTTTTTTAATCCCACACCTTTCGAGCGGGTACATAAGTTTCCGCCATCCTAGTCACTATTGATTTGCGGGGGGCAGTCGTCATCGGTGTCTACGATCTCTACTGCCTTGAGTGTGACTGCGGTCACCTTAGCGTTGGGCTAAGGGGCCAATAACCGCAAGTCAGATTTGCTTGGGGGTCATGTTTTCTGTCCGTGACCTTCGTCTCTCCGCTTCTTGTCTGCCATTCTGCGGACTGCGGGGAGCAGCACATAAAAGGTCTCTATGAGTACCTAATTAGTGCGGAGCACCACGATAATAAAAAACTGTCTGTTGTTACACAGAGCTATTTCTTGTCTTTATAGCGACCTAAACCATAAATACGGTGCGAGCTTTCTGTCACAAATTCCAGTTTAACGAAGTGCGTGTTTTCGTACAATGGCAGTATAGTGCAGTATTTACAGCAGGGCCCCGTTGCATAATAAACTATTCGTCCAACCAGCGTCAGGAAATGTAACCGTTGCAAAAAAGGTGATATAAGTCTGAAAAGTCATCAGTGTCAGCCAGCGGATCCACCCCTGTATTTTACTAATAAAAACAACACTGCTGCATAAAAGTTATTAGTCTGACTATTTTACTGCTGAATATATCAGTCACTTCTACGGGTCAATTTTACCGTCAACTTAGAAAAATATTAACTTTTCTTGATTTTTAAAACGGAATTTTTGGGTCTTCTCATCACATATATATATGAGCCGCTGTCTGTACGGTTCGACCTGCCTTGGGTCGAAAAGCACAAAGTTTTTCCGATGATGCTGCTTTTCCCATATGTGAAACTAGAAGGCATTTGGTTGTACCAATCGCTCTCTAGCTACGTCTTTATCCCGATCTGACCATATGTCCGCACCATTGGAAAACTCACCTTTTTAGTTATACTGGTTCATAGGTAAACGTGGGTGGGGTAAGTAGTATATGTCAGCACAATTGACCGCACTTTTGAGCCCATTTTTGGCTTCACTTTTGGCTTGCTTGGAGGCTCTTTTGGAGAGGGTGGTTGCCATGGTAACGGTCAGTGGGAGACTTCTGCCAATCATATGAAATGCATAGAAAGTGATAGCCTCCTGTTATAGCGCTAACTTCTGACACTGTAGGGAGGATGTCAAGAAGCAACAAACTTCCAGGCTCCCAAACTTTTTCCAACCTTTTTCTCTTATCATATCTTTAAGACAGGGAGGCAGCCAAACTTCATGCAAACTTTCCTGTGGTTGTCCACTGTCTTCTACCAAACTTTTCAAACTTCTTTAAACAATTGTCCTAAACTTTTTCAAACTTTATAAACTTTTTGTCAGAGGTTCCCAGTCAGAGGCTATCTAAATTTATTTTCGGGAGGCTCCAATTTGATCATACATTTTGTACGTACAAGCTTTCCAAGGTTGAATTTCACTATTTAAGAGGCTCCAATTTAATCATATAATTTCAGAGGGTCTTAAAAGGATCTTATCTGGAACCTCAATAATTTCTGGGAGGCTCTTAAGTAATCATATAGTTACATGCACAAGCTTTCCAAATTTTCCAAAATAGAACGGAGGCTCGAAATAATCATATATTTTGTACGTGCAAGCTTTTGAATTTCACTTGAATAATTTTGGGAGGCTCCAATTTAAGCATGGAAGGGAAATATTTTTCTAAGAGGCAATCTCCTGGAGGCTCATGGGAGGCTGTTAAATAATCATATACTTACATGCATAAGCTTTCCAAATTGTCTAAATGCTACGGAGGCTCTGAAATAATCATATATTTTGTACGTGCAAGCTTAAAAGCTATTTGAGAGGCTCCAATTTAATCATATAATTTCAGGGGTCTTAAAAGGATTTCACCTGGAACCTCAAGAATTTCTGTGAGGCTCCTAAATAATCATATATTTAGTACGTACAGACTTTTCAAGGTTAAATTTTAGCTGAATAATTTGTGGGAGGCTCTTAAATAATCATATATTTTGTACATAAGCTTTCCAAATTTTATAAAGTTGTACGGAGGCTCTTAAATAATCATATACTTATTACGTACAGGTGTTCTGAACTATTTGCAAGGTTGAATTTCTCTCAAATAATTTTGGGAGGCTCTAATATAATCATTGAGGCAATCTCCTGGTGGGAGGCTCTAATATAATCATATATTTTACATGTGAGGCAACTTTTGTCGAACTTTCCATTTCTAAGCTTCTTCTGAACTTTTCAAACTTTTCTCAACTTTTCTCGAACATTCCCTAACTTTTGTTAACCTTTGCTAACTTTCTATACTTTTAAAACTTTTTCAAACTTGTCATAAACTTTTTCCTAGCTTCTAAAACTTTTTTCAAACATTTCCTAAACTTTTGTAAACTTTTTGAACCTACTTCCAAACTTTTTCTAAACTTTTAAAACTTTTTTCAAACTTGTCATAAACTTTTTCTAAACTTTTTTAAAACTTTTACAAAACTTTTCTCAACTTTTAAACCTACTTCCAAACTTTTGTGAACTTTTATCAAACTTTTCTAAACTTTCATAAACTGCTTCCAAACTTTTTGCAAACTTTTCCTAAACTTTTCACACTTCACCAATTTAGGAGGCTCTCAAATAATCTCCTAGAGGCTCTCAAATAATCATACCATTAGTAGCTGAGGCTTTTCTAGCTGGGAGGCTCTCAAATAATCATTGCTTAGCTAGGTCTCCATGGTAACCACCTAGAACCTAGACGAAAGCAGGAGGCTCTGAAATAATCATATGAATAACATTACAGGCTAGCAAAGAGGCAACCAGTATTTTCTGGAACTTTGCCAAAATTTAATGACAGGTGTGAAGAGTGTAATAAATCACTGACAATTTTGGGACAAGAATTACGTAAGATAGGAACAAGCCAGCTGCAACATTTTAGAAGCTAAGTGGAAAGAAGATGTATAATTTCACTGCGGCAACGATTGAAGTTAATAGGTTTTTTAATTAGTTAGTAGCAATTAATTAAATTTGGCTATAATTGTGAATAGTTTGGTGACAATACATGTGTAATGATAATTTTGGAACAAGAATTACGTAAGATTGGAAAGAGCTAACTGAAATATTTTTGTGCCTACGTATAAAGCACATGTATAATTTCACTGCGGCACAAAATGGTACTAATTGGTTTACTAATTAATCAGCGATAATTAGTTAAAGTTGCCTCCCAGAAATTCTTGAGGTTCCAGGTGAAATCCTTTTAAGACCCCTGAAATTATATGATTAAATTGGAGCCTCTCAAATAGCTTTTAAGCTTGCACGTACAAAATATATGATTATTTCAGAGCCTCCGTAGCATTTTAGAAAATTTGGAAAGCTTATGCATGTAAGTATATGATTATTTAACAGCCTCCCATGAGCCTCCAGGAGATTGCCTCTTAGAAAAATATTTCCCTTCCATGATTAAATTGGAGCCTCCCAAAATTATTCAAGTGAAATTCAAAAGCTTGCACGTACTAAATATATGATTATTTAGGAGCCTCACAGAAATTCTTGAGGTTCCAGGTGAGACCATTTTAAAACCCTCTGTATGATTAAATATGATATGATTAAATTGAAGCCTCCCAGTGAGTTCCTATTACAGAAAATATTAGAGCCTATGACCTCTGACAAAAAGTTGGTGTGAAAAAAGTTTGGGAAAAGTTTGGAAAAGTTTGGGAAAAGTTTTGAGAATGTTTGAAAAGTTTGGTAGAAGACAGTTGACAACCATAGGAGAGTTTGGGTGAAGTTTGGTTGCCTCCCAGGATATGATAGGGAGAAAGTTTGGAAAAAGTTTTGAAAAAGTTTGGCAGCCTCAGAAAAGTTTGGCAGCCTCCCTACAGTGTCAGAAGTTAGAACAGGAGGCTATCAGTTTCTATGCATTTCATATGATTAGCAGAAGTCTCCCTCTGACCGTTACCATGGCAACCACCTTCACCAAAAGAGCCTCCAAGCAAGCCAAAAGTGAAGCCAAAAATGGGCTCAAAATAGGTCCCAATTGATCTTACATATACTACTTAGATATATAGCTACTTGAATACTAAAGCAAACCATTATTATCTAAATCCGTGAAGGGTTGAACGCAAACCAAGCATCGGACTTTAAGACAACCTACTACTGCTAGTACAACCATCTATTACTAAGGTGTCCCGGACACAAAACTTTAAACTTAAATTCTTAACATCAAAATTTTACAGAATAAGTTCTGAACTTATCTTAATAATAGCGCCACCACATCCTCGCAGTAGGGGATCGGATCTCTCAATTTTTGTTATTTAAATATCAATCAGTTTTCCAAGGTTCCAAGGCGAACCAAAAAATTTTTGACTCCAAATTTGCTAAAAAAGTTGTATATAGGGCTTTTCTGGGTCGTAGAACCCGAACCTGAAATCTGTTTTTCGATACAACTTTTCGTTAGCTACATATAAGCCATATCTAGCTTATATCTAGCCAACGAAAAGTTGTATCGAAAAGCGGATTTCAGATTTGTGTTCTACGACCCAGAAAAGCCCTATATACAACTTTTTAACAAATCTGGAGACAAAAATGTTTTGGCTATCCTTGGAAAATTAAAAATTTTTAAAATTTTTACATTTTGCTGTGGATCAATCAGAAATGTATACAAATGCCTCCATACCAAATTTGAACTAAATCGTTTAAGAATTGCGAAAGTTTAACGCACTGGTGTGCGTCTGCCTTGCCTTAATAATCGCCATTCTACCCTTGGGAATGCAATTTTCTTCAGTAAATTCATTGATTTTTTATTATTCAACAAGTAAGCAATTGTAATCATGGAAGAGCACGGCAATATTATGAAAAGAAAATAACGACAAAGAAATATGCTTAAAGCTTATTTAGAGGTCGGTTAGAGTTTGGCTCCTAAGCTGAATGGGCGGAAACATTTTTTACAGAAAACGGCATTGTAACGGAAATGTTTACCGAAATATGTAGTAAATATAGTAAAGTTGCACGTCAGAACTTCTATCATTTGGCAAATCAAAATTTGTTTAAACAGCACTGTTTCTAAAAGAATTGTCCTATGACACAATAATAAACCATAAAACATACCAGCATACCAGGACCATTAACCCCTGTATACACTATGTTCACTTATTCATTCATTACATTCAACATTCCAAGTAACTGTTTTTGGGACCAGTCAGGACCGACCTTTCCACCCGGCCGGCCAACAACACTACTGATTTCAGTTAAAGCAGCTTCAGCGATCTGATGCGAGATTTTGCAAATTCGACTAAACATTTAGTCACGACTAGTTAGGAACAATTTTCTTGAACTTGAATCTAATAGCAGATACAGCTACAGTAAGTAAAGATGTCATAATTGCTAAGTCTATGTTACTCTCCACTAATCGCGGAATAGCGCTAGGATTGATCGTAGGCTAATCGGTCAATGGCGTTGTTTAACCACTGGCAAACCTTAGCTAGCCGGAATTCACTACGTTTTATACGTCCACCGTGCTTAATTATGCGTCTACCTGATTAAACGTAATTCAAAATAGGCTTTTATTGAAAGATAGTTCTCACAAAGATAAACGAGTACGGACCTCTCGAAACGCTGTGGATTAAATATCAACATCTCCGGCAGTAAACAGAAAATCAGTTAATACACACCAACGCGCAACCTATAATCCAGAAAAGTGCAATGTCAGCGAACATATGTACTGGCTTTGATCTCTAGAAATTCTTCTTTGGGATTTCCCTGCGCTTCATTGCATCTCATATTAAAATGGCAACGGAATTGAAAACATTTTATGTTCTTATCCTTTAATTTATTTTTCTCCCAACATATGTACTGTTGCAACTATCGCAAATCACAAACTTGCTAATTGCTATAGTATAGCTATAGCATGTTGTTGTTGTTGTTATTAACAACAACATAGCTATAGCATAGTATCCAACTACAAAGGCTCGGAAGGAATACTTTTAATATCACAAACAAAAATTCGCTTTCGATTCACAGAACAATATACGCACATACATGACGACTAGCAAAAAGATAAAACAGTTCATCGTAATAAAATAAAATACAATCATAAAATCGCAAAATTTCTGTACTATAACACAACCATAAACTGCTTGGCAATGCCCAAATAGTCCCAAACTAATCTCAAGTATAGCCCAATTTCAGCTACAGAATTTTTTAACTGTTGATTTAGTACCTTTGCCTACTGCTTTCTCACTTGCCATACTCTTACTTATTATTATTATTATTATTATTATTATGTAATCTTGAGTCTTGATGGTATTTATCTAAACAAAAATAAAACTAGCACTTCGTAAGCGCAATAGCAAAATAGGCTTTGGCAAGACATTTCAAACGTAAGCAAAGTAAAACCCATACATAATATAAATGCAACACATATGTACAAATAAGCATATAATGGAAAAAATAAATAGTTCATTGTTCAATCTAATATAAAAGGAAACATCTAAACACTGCTTTAACTTTGTCAAAAAATGAACAGACAGTAACAGAACAGTGTGAATACACAAAATTCTGCTATAAAATTACAGCAACAACGCATGGGGAATAATGCAAAGCAATAACAACATGCCACAGCAACATAAGCCCAGAATTCCTAAAAACCAGCAAAAACAATTTTGCCAGTTCTGACGAATAAGCTTTCTGCAACAGAAATTTCACAGCTACTGTAACAACTGGAAAATAACGAAGTACGTAAGTGATTCTTCATACAGCTAAGAGTATATGATGATAAAAGCATGACCTAATATCAGAGCTGATACTATTTTCGCAGTTTAACGGCTGATCTCCTGCTACGCACCAATTAGGCTCTCTCTCAGCAGGCAAGGCAAATTCGTTCAATATGCTTGAAGGCTGGAGGTTACAATACTTTGGATTGGATCAACTGCATTATAGTTGTGATTTAGAAATTCAGCGTGAAACCTTAGCGGACGAATTTGTTTGATTCACTGGCGACCAACTTGTGGGAGGAGGTATCAGCGCACAGAGTATATCAATGTCAGTATGTATGGCACTATCACCATTATTTATATACTCTTGATTAAAAAGTATTTAACATTAAACCAAAGTGCACTCAAAGTGGCTACTTCTGTACAGATTCAGTAAAATAATAGCATCTTGTATTAATAGTGTCGAAATTTCAGCTTAGAAATAACATGACTACTGTTTCAGCAAATTTCTACAATTCCCATATCAATCTTTATCATACGAATGTGAATATTAATATTGACAAAAAGAATGTAAACAGTCCACTAGTCTTGGTATCCCTGCCTGAATTGGTAAAAGAGTGCACCTTATTGCAATGTTAAGCGTCGTGCTTTTATAAAAAATCACATCGTACGTACGTATGTATAGCACATCTTGCATTGCATCAAATAAAGTCATTCAATAACATAGTTAAAATACGCAAAACAGATAAAAATAATTGTTTACGAACAAGTAGATAGACAGACATTTGTAAATTGGCACTAAAGACTAACAGAATGATAAAATACAGAGGGAAAAGTGTATAACTGTGGAAGCTATAAAAATTCAAGATAAACAGGAGCCATAGCAGCGCACTGCGCGGGCTTTTCGGCAGAAGCAGGGATGGGGAAGCCCAATCAACATTTTGAGGTTCAATCCAATCGGTTTCTAGACTATCTCTCTGGAGATGTCACCTCAAAATATCCAAAAACTGCCAAGGTTGTTACAATTTCTGGAATAAAATCGTCAATTTTGATACTCAAACTGAATTTCTGATTATATACTTAGCTTAAGTGAGGGATTTTAGAAAACTCCCAACTTTCGATTTTCCTCTAAACAATAGTTGAAAAGAGAGTACTTCACTCTGAGAAAAATCGCAACCACCAAAATCAGGTAACACACATGATGAGCTGAAGAATGTTCTGGCTTTTAGAATTAAGCATAACCGTGGGAATCTAAGTACTATTAAAACTTGCTCATTCCTGATTTCGATAGTTTCAACAAATTCGTACTGTTAATTTGTAGAGTACAAAAGCAGCAATATACTGTAGGCACACACAACCAAGAGTCGAGACAATGAAGAGAGACCTATTCAGATGTACACGCCTAAAGGCTATTAAAAAGCGCAAAAACATAAAAAGAGGAGATAAGTCGGTCGAAAGCAAACCTTGGCTAATGCTACCTTATTAATGCAGTTTTGCATTTGGGTCCATGTAAGAATCGAGCAGAGCAGTTTTAAGTATATACATTTATTTTAAATTGAAACATTCAAAGAAAATCCCTTGCAGCAAGTTAAACTTGTTGCCCAGAACTGAAACGTTGCGAAACGACCAAAGCAATAAACAGAAAAACGTCGGGACTCAGCGGGACTCAGTCGATACGTATTAATGCTTGGCAGCCAAACGGCAACAGATGAATCAAAGGAAAACAAGGAAATAACTAAGAACAGCAATATGTCGAATTTTAAGATTCTATACCCTAACAAAAATGCACATTTTTAGTCAGTCTTATTCTCCCTCCTCATTTACATTTACACAGCCAAAACAGGCTGCAAAGCAGTCAAAACTTAGAAGAAGAAGAAACGAGAAAACACACAGGAGAAAAGCACATGGTAATATATTATGATCACACTACAACACTGACAGAATTAAACAGTTCGTTTCTGATGACCATAGTATCGTCCCTGGGATGTTGGCAACGGAGCTGGCGGCTGCTGCTGCTGGTGGTGATGATGATGACCAGTCAACCTGGTCCGACCCATAACATTTGAGCTGATCAGGGGTGGAGTATCATCACTGTCCTCAATGGGCATATCCAGAAGGGTGGCCTCGTTGGACAGCGGCAGGGACAGGGGCGAACGACTGATATAGGAAGAGGAGCCACCGGTCGAAATCCCGCTTTCGGCCGGAGTCTGACTGGAATGCTCTGAGTTGGCCGTGGGAAGGCTCCCCGCAGTCTGAGGACCACCGCCACCGCCACCGTTCCCTAGGGCGCCGCTGTGACTGCCGCTACCGCTTGTCGATGTCTGCTGACGAATGTCCAGCGTATGGGGTCGCTGTCGTCGCGTATGGGGCGATTGGCGGGATGGGGGTAGGGCTGGAGGTAGGCCAGTGCAAACCTCATTCTCTGGGGGCGGCAGGACAAAACCACCACCACCTCCCAGAGATAGGCTTGTACTGGACGAATTATATGGCACGATAGGTGGGGCAACGCCAGCACTGGCAATGACAGGGGCTGGCGAGGAGGGACCGATAGGGAATCGGGCATGGCTATAGTTGGGATTGGCTATGGCTCGAGGTGTCTGAGGTCGAAGTCTGTCCAGGGCTGCGGTAGCTGGATCCTCCTGGTATGAAGATGGCGGAGCACCAGGAGTGATGCTTGGAATGTGACGTTCGGGTGGAACGGGAGCCCGTGCAGTAGTGACTGAGCCAGTTGCAGAGAGACTTGTGGCAAGACTGGGATGCACAGAACTACCAGGGGTGACATGGTGCTGATGGTGCTGATGCTGATGACTCCCTGGCATCCCTCGTTCATCCATGGAATAGTGGGGCACAGGGCCACCACCACCGATACGTCTGAACGGCGAGGAATTCCATTCATCATAGGAATGAGCCCTCCCATGAGTACTGGGTCCACCACCAGTGGAAACTGGGGCTCCTCCTCCTCCTCCTTTGCGTCGCTCCATAGTCGGCGTGGCGTGGGCGTTACCAGCCAACCCAGTCGACGAATTGGAACCGGTTCGGACATACGTAATGGTACGCTCCGTTGGTTTGGGCATGTTGCTGCCGCCACTGCTGCGTGGCAGAGTTGAGGTAGGAGAGTCAGTCGACATGGTGCGCTGATGATGAGCCCCGCCACCAGTAGCACCAGAGGAATTTCTGCTCTTGGCCGGAGAGGCGCCCACTGCAACAGACGTCTCAATGATGGCTGGATGGGAGCTTTTACGCCCTGAAGCATAGAGCCGATCTGCCCCGGTGCCACGAGGCGACACAGCAGCCATTCCTGACCGGCCGGAGCCAGCGTCCCGATAGGGGCTGGACCGGGCCGAGGGTGGGGTACGCTGAAAATAGCCTATGTGTTGCACGTTTCCAGCAGTACCAGTCATCTGATCACTATAGTTTCGGACGTAGGTAGCCCGGGGTCTAACCTGCCCAATGCCTTCAGAAATTCGGCCACCGGACGCTGCACTCTGAGACAGGGATCTGTCACGCTGGTGCCGCTGCAGCGTTTGCTGTCGAAGGGCAATCTCTCGCACATCCCGACCGAAGCCTATGGATGCCAACATACAGCCAATATTCTGTATGGCACTACGAATGGCCTGATGGCCCTTATGTCTACCGCTGCTAAAGCCACCAGTTCCGGAGGAAGAACGACCACTCACAGCGGAGGAGCCACCGACGCCCGCAGTAGCTGCACCTGGCGTGGGCTGATGAGGATGAACACCACCTGTCCCATTGGGCGCCCCGTGCTCAGCCACCTGGGTCAGCAGGCCACCGCGACGCGGAGATCCGGGCAAGGATTGCCAGCTGTCGTCTTCCAACCCTAAAACAGACAGAAGATTACACAAGAATAGAAATTCTGAGTGTCTTACAGACACCGGAAGTTTACAAGTTTTAGAGCACACCTAAACCTGTACCTAATTTACCAGGTAAGAATACAACAGTTCCAATGGCTAGCGCCACGTCTAGCATTTAGTTCTAAAACTTTGCATTTCGCAAAAACGTGGACGAAAAGTGGTTTAAAAGTGGCATTAAATTTGTAAAGTTCTCCCATTAATTGAGAAATAATGCTACTGCAAAGTTCCGGCACATACAACACGCAACCAAGTGGCAATTTTAACAAATTTTGCTCTACACCACGAGTAGCTTTAAAACTACTTCACATTTAAAGTATGCTCAATAGCTTAATCGTAAGAACGATGTACTGTGTGCTCTTAACGCTTATATACGTGCGCAATGCATGCAATCACGATAAAACAAAGAAATAGCACGTGCAACAACAATCGTGCTGTACACAGTACGGAACTTAAAGATCACGTCAATAACACTGCTTTACAATTTCTGGAGAGGAGAAATCGTAAGCAAACCCCAATTTTTATAACAGACACTCAAACAGACCATTCAAGCCCTTTTCTCGCTTTTCTAAAGAGAGTAGCAAGCTAACGTGAGCACAGAAACTGAATGCTGCACAGTTTGGCACCTGTATCGGAAAAAGGGTTTACTACGGAGAAAAGTCCAATCAATTTCTAAAAGTCGACAAAAGAAAAATGGGCGAAATGCATACCCGATTTCTCCAAACTAGACTTCTTCTTACGCGGCAAAGTGTGCAGTGCATTGGCAATTGATGTGCTCAGACTGATCCCCGTAGTAGCACCACCGCCATGCTCTCCAAACCTTCTGTTCTGCTGCTGGTGGTGGTGGTGCTGTTGCTGAGCCATTAGGGCGCCTGCGGCTCCTGCAGCACCCAGCCCCGAAGAGGACCCAGAAGCGCCCAGGGCAAGAAGTGTGCTGACCTTCTGAAGATTAGGAGTGGATGTGGACAGCTGCTTGCTACGCTTTCTATCCCAGCCAGAGTTGCCCACAGTACCAGGCGTTCCCAGTAGATCCTTCTGAGAAGAGGAGGGCAGGGGGAGATGGGGAGTAGCTGGGGGTGGAGGCTCATCCACAATCTGGGGGGAGGAATCGCCTGGAGGAATGCCACCGGTTTGACTGGAAGGGGTCCCCGGGACTCGTGGAGAGTCATCACTGTCCGGAGTGTGAAGGGTCAGAGAGCCCAGAGAGGACTTGACATGGCCATTGCTCAGACTCACTTTGCGCTGATCTCCATTTTCTACTGAAACAAAGCACACGAGAAAAAGAATGCAAAAAATCATGAAAAGAATGAAGAACTTAATAAGGAGTCACAAATACAGACATCACTGATAATATTACGTAATGTGCAAACTAAAAATAAATGTCACAATAAGCAAAAGAAGGTACATATTTACGTAACAAAAAGATAAATTCAAAAATGACAAATTCACGTTTACACGACACGATCACTACTCTGTACAATCATGCATCACTTTATAACTGGCGAATAATCTGTACAGACGGGCAAACAAAAGGAACACGAAAGAGGTGACTCAACCTACACGTATAGACCCATCTGGGCTTGTTTAAGGGAGAGGCAGGAGGGCTCTCAGAGCTGGAACGCAGATTTGGATGCTGGATTGTGATCAAAGGACGAAAATCTAAACAAAACCGTTAAAAGCAGAATGAAAAAGGAGAGTGTCAAAAGAAATAAAATAAAGATTTGGGGGAGGACATCCATCATCGAAAATTACAAAACATTTATAAATTGGAACAATGAGCCGTAATTTTAAGAGAATGTGTAAACACATTACGTAATACATAGAAAACCATGGAGGGCGTAAGTAGTCGTTTTGTGCCCTATAACGGTCACCATGTCCTACTACAAGGATTCAGAGGTCACAGTTCTCCATATGGGCTTAGCCCCCTCCGACAGCTACCGAAGAAATAAACATGATAGCCCCAGACAAGACAGGTTGGTTAACCGGGTAGTTCTATCAGAAACAACAAGTTTCTCAGCTGACACAATAAAAAAATCAGTAATTATGCGCTGAAAACGTCTCGCCACAAACATACAACAGAGAAACGCTGCAAACACTAACCTCTAGGTTCCGAGATGTCTGCCGACTTCAGGATATGCTTCAGTTTGCTTTTTCGCAGCTTTCCTTTTCGATTGCTGGGCATCGGATTCACCCACTCAGTCAGTCGAATGGCCAACTCTCGCTCCAGCAATTCCTGCTCCCGAAGTTCGATGTATTTCTCTCGCTCCTCCAGTCGTCGCTCTCGCTCGGTTTGCTCCTCCTGGGCCCGCTGAATCTCTTCTTCCCTGCTTTGCAGTTGCTGAAACAAATCACACATGTCGCGGTCATGGATTACACGAACGGTGTTTGGGGGAGAGAGAGTAAAGGTCGGTTCATGCTCCAACGGAGTAACGGAGAACAGACAAAAACGGAGAAACAGTTCAAAAAGAAGAGTATCACGTAAGCTGTGAACGGAGCAACGGAGAAACCGAGAAAAACATAAAGTTAAATTTGGGTTAACTCAAAACTCTTCTGTGCCTAAATTTTAAACTTTTGGTTCGGTCTTTCTTACACAGAATCGTTTAGTAACATAACAACTTTAGAAGAAACCAAATTAAAACTACATAGGATTATTGTGGTAAGCTGCTGTCGTCACTTTCAAAACTCTAACTTGGGGCGATGGCAGTGTTGTCGTATCGATCAAGTTAATCAAGTTAAAAGAACTCAAACGAAACTCAATTATATTCGCATACGTTGTTAAAAAGGTTAAACACTTCAAGTCACTGGCGGGTCCAGGAATTTTTATAGGAACCGGAATCAAGGAACCGAGAAAAATCTTTATAGCACTACACATTTTAGGCAAAAATAGTAATTTTCTCCAAAAAATTTTGCATTTCTATCTTCTCCTTCACAAGCGCAATAAATATATGCAGTTAAAAAGTACAAAATTCGCGAAGGCGCGAAATCTTTGTTTTTTGCTCTTTTTGCTTTTCTCACAATAAGTATATGCAGTTAAAAAGTACAAAATTCGCGAAAGCGCGAAATCTTTGTTTTTTGCTCTTTTTGATTTTCTCCTTAATTTTCCCAACTTCGAATCGCGACGGGGGAGGTGGCTGCTCCCCCCGCGGAATCAACTGCCAGTAGCCAAAACTTTATAATTTACTCTTTCAAATTCTTCAAGGACACTGGGGTTGATGTTGTCAATGTAGAAACCCAAGCTACAAGTCGCTAACACAGGTTCAGATTGTTAGTGCTAACACGTGAAAGAAACCAGGGTTTCGACGTTGATAACATTGGCCTTTGGTTTACAGTAAAGTTATTCCTAACGAGATTTGAAGTAATCATCAGCCAACTAGCTGTAACTATGGAAAGGATTGAGGAAACAGTTGAAAAATAAAACTCAGGTGGCGTTGTGTGCCGAACTAAATGTTTAGCAAAAAATGTTTGTAGGAACGTTTGCGCAATAAAGCCACAAAAACAAGAAAACAATTGATGCAAAAGTAAGACTAATGCTAGCTAGTCACCTTTTCTTGTAGTTTCATTTGATTTAGAAGGTTCTGTATTTCTTGCTTCCACTTTTCCTGCATAGTATGAAAGTCCTGATCATCCTGGAGCCAGGCTGCTTCTCTGATCTCCTCCAACTCTGTTCTTCTTCTTCTTCTGATCCTGGACCGTCTGAGCGAGCTCAATATGGTTGAGGCAGCGGGAGCCGCCTCACATCCCGGAGAAAGCCAATCACCTGGGAAGGGACCCTTGAAAGGACATCTAGAGCCGGGCTTCGCCCGAACCACCGGGACCTCTGGGTGGCGTGGGTAGGGCAATTGATGAGGAGGTGGCGTAGGTCCTCGGGTTCGGCCTGACAGTCAGGGCAGACATCAGTCTCTGCCTGCCCCACCCTGTGTTGGTAACTGCGTAGGATTGAGGAGTGTCCGTGGCAGCGCAACTGGGAGAGTGTAACGCGTTCTCTGCGAGTAAGTCCGGACTCGAGGTTTGGGTCCACTGACTTGTTGTTGTGAAATATTTGGTCTGAGTTTGTCCGCTCGTTCATCGTCTGGATTTTTCCTCGTGTCAGCCGTTTTACCGCAGCCTTAGCCGTTGTAAAGTCGATGGCGCAGGCCGCTTGGTCCATCTCAGATGCTTCTTTGGCAACTTGATCGGCTAAATCATTTCCTGTGATTCCCACATGGCTGGGTATCCACTGGAAGGTTAGCTGGTTGCCAGCATCACTCAGAGATTTGATGAGATTCCAGATTTCTATGGCAATTGTTAGTTTCTGAGCCAATGGTCCAGCACTGAGTTGCCGAACAGCGGACTGGGAGTCAGAGCATAGGCGAATTATTTGCCGTTGGGGCTTTCGCCGATCTGCCCACTCCAGTCCAATTCTGATTGCATTCATTTCCGCTCTAAAGCTCGAGCAGAGCAGTCCGGCTGGCGCTGAGAGGTTAGCCAACTGGTGACCGTTTCCGTCGAAGACAACAGCACTGCTCCCTCCGTTTCGACATGAGTCCATGACTGAACCATCGGTCCAGATGATCAAGTTGGCAGGCGGTAGGCGTGACAGAGTTTCCATAGCGGCGCATTTGAGTTCGTCTGGTGAGCAGAGCCGTTTTGATGGCAGTCGTTGGGTAAGGGAGTCTGAGAAATCGGCATTGGCATCTGTGATGTACGATCCGCCGGAAGCTTGTAGACGTAGAGGTTCAACCGGAAGATTACTTAGGCCGCACTCATTAGCCGACGACTTTCCTCTTTCTCTCCAGGAATCCTGAGTTTTCAGCCGCTGTCTCACTTCTGCTTGCACAGCTTCAAACCGCGGATTATCTTCTGGCAGTCTGATAGCTTTCTGGTAGCTGGTAGCAGTGAGTTCTTCGGCTCTTAGTTTGATAGGAGGTAGGTTGGCCTCTAGGTGCAGGTAGTCAGTGGGGGTAGATCTGAGGCAGCCAGTGATTTTACGAGCAGCTGTGTTCTGTATCTTCTGCAGCTGCTCTCCCCAGCTGGGTGGGACAGATGGGTACCATGAACCCATACTGTAATCCAGCAGTGATCTAATGTAGGCAATGTAGATAATTCTCAGATCCTCTTTTGATGGTCCCCATTGTCGACCGCTTAGAGCACCTAGTATGGCTAGTCGGGGCATGCAGCGTTCCTTCAGATTCCGGATGTGTTGGTTGAAATTCAGCTTCCAGTCGAAGGTAATTCCGAGGAATACAGGGTTAGGATCATATGGAAGAGGCCGCTGAAATAGGCTTAGCTGAGGGATATGTTTGGCTTGGCTGTTCTGTGTTGTGAAAATGCAGCACTGGCATTTATCGGTGTTGATATTCAGCTTCCATCGTAGCGACCATTTCTCGATCGCTGTCAGTGCTGCTTGTAGTTTCTCTTCAGCCTTTGCCAGGTCGGAGTCGGAAGTCCACAGGGCAAGGTCATCTGCGTAGATACTGGCTTCCACTCCTTGTGGAAGTTCTTCCAGGATGTCATTTATGAATACAATAAACAGTGTTGGTGACAGGACTGAGCCCTGGGGGACTCCTTGCCAAAAAATCTTCCGTTTCCCTTTGGTTCCATTGAACCTGACGCTGCCTCTTCGGTCAGATAAGAATTCATGGATCCACTTCACGCAGCACATCGGGACTCCACATCGCCCCAGTTTCAGCAGAAGGGCAGGGCGCAGGACAGTGTCAAAGGCTTTGGCAAAGTCAATTAGGGCCAGGACTGTGCGCTGAGCTGGTGGCTTTCGTTGAAAGCCATCCGCAATGGATTGAATTATCTTCCCGATCTGATCTTCTGTTCCTCTCAGACCTCTAAAGCCTGCCTGTCGCCTGTCCAGCTGATTTGTTGATTCAAGGTGGAACTGTAGTCGGGCTTGTATCATGCGTTCCATCAGCTTCGCCGTGCAGCTGGTTAGGCTGACAGGCCGATAGGAAGATATGGCACTGGCAGGTTTTCCTTTCTTCAATATTGGAATGATGGTGGCCTCTTTCCATTGTCGCGGGACATTTTTCGTGCGCCAGGACTCATTAAACAGCTCCAGTAGGTAATCCTTGGCCGGTGCAGGCAGATTCTTCAGCATTTCATTTGAAATGCTGTCTGGCCCCACTCCTTTCTTAGTCTGTAGAAGCTGTAAGGCATTGTCCATTTCCAGCATAGTGTACTTATTGCATAGGACATTGCCATTGTTGGTATGGCAGCCGCAGCCCTGACGGAGGTTTTTCTTAGCTTCACGTGCCATGGATTTTCCATTCCTGTCCAGCTTCACGTAGCTTGTTTTCGCATATTCTTTCGTGAAGGCGTCCGCTTTCTGACGGTCCGTGACGAGTGTGGAGTCCCCATGCACCATGGTTAAGTCCTGATTTTGGGCAGCTTTCTTTCCGTCCAGAGAGTGGATGACTTTCCACACTCTGGATGAATCTGTCTTGACAGTTAGGCCGTCCGCAAACCGCTGCCAGGCTGCTCTCTTCGCTCGATTGATGATGTCTACTGCTTCCCTTCTTGCTTCAGTGACCAGTGGCCTGGCCGCCGGGTCGTTGGCAGCCCGCCTGCGGGCTTCCTTGCATCTACGGACTGCGGTTTCGGCTTCAGGGCACCACCAAGGGACAGGATTTCCAGGCTTCTGTGTCGGAATAGACTTCTTCGCCGCTGCCAGGACAGCTTCTGTGAAAATTCGGTTAGCACGGTGGACCCCGATATGTCGGGGGCTAGGTGCATGCCGGAGTCTGTCAGCCAGCAAGCGTCGAAATTTGTTCCAGTCTGCCTTGTTGTAGTTGAATCTGTTGCTGCGGTTCTTCCGTTTTGAGGGTCCGGGTCTACCGTGTGCAAGAGAGAATAGGATAGGCAAATGGTCTGACAGCGAGACCGGCAGGGCTTCCCAGAACGTTACCGGGAGCTTGGATGAGTGGACAATAGTTAGATCCGGTGCTGTTCCCTGTTCCTGGGCAGTGACTCCCGGCCTTGTGAGAGTCCCATCATTCAGCACGGTCATACTTTCTTCCACGAGCCACTCATCCAGGATATCCCCTAGTTCATCACCTGGCCTGCCAGGTTCCCATGTAGGGGAGTGTCCATTAAAGTCTCCGCCGATGATAACATTCGGGCCAGTCGGGATGTAGGAAGGATTGAAGTGCTGTGTCCGAGCCTCTGCCACCTGACGTTGTATAGGCGGTACATAGGCATTAACCACCGTAACGTCCCCTTCCTTCAAGTGGAGTTTCACTCCTAGAATGTCACTGCTGTTATCATCCGGGGCCGTCAGAGGGGTCCGGATTCTGGTATATTTGATGCCCTTCCTGATCAGTGTAAGTACTCCACCACCTTTAGGGGGCATCCCGGCTGCCCTGCCAGTCCTTCGGTTTTCCCATTCGGCAGAGAAGCCTGCGAGGTTTGGGGGCCTGGAGGCTTCTGTGAAGTGAGATTCCTGAATTAGAGCGATGTCGATTTCTAGATCTGTTATAGTTTTCTCAATCCAGGCGGCCTTCCTGTTGTACCCTCCAGCATTCCACTGCCAGAAGCGAAGGGGTTTCCTGCTTTGGCGAGGGTCCGGGTTGCTGGTAGTGTCTGACTGGGTGCTGGAGGGAGGGGTAATCGGTGCCTGTGTTGGTGGGGGGATGGAGGGTAGTTGGGGGACAGGGGCTGCAGCAGCAGCAGCCATAGCTATTGGGCTGGAGCCCGACACCTGTAGGGCGGTTGGAGGGGGAGTTGATTGCAGGCAGGTTGGGCATAGCCAGCCCCTGGCATATGCTTTGAGATTGCGCAGTCCTGAGCATTTGAGATGGACCCAACCATTGCAGGCTTCACAGAGAACGCAGTTACTTTTGGCGTTGTCACCGCATACGGGACATGGCCACCGCGGCCCCGGTTTGGGGCCTGGGTTACGCTCGACGTCTCCAGCCAATAGTAGAATGAGACGCCAGTAGGCTGGATTACCAGCGTCTCCACCCAAAAACCCTGCCGATTCCAGAGTGGGTGGGCGGGGTCCCTCTGGGGACGTCCATTTGTGGGGTCTCCGTTCCAGGAGAAAAGCTCCGACCAGGAGCCAGGGGGTTGTTGGGAGCCATTTGTTGCCACCGGGGAATCCAAGGGACCTTGGGGACCTGGGATCTTCCCGATGGTTTCTGCCCGGCCACCGCGGAAAGGTACTCCCGAAGCCAGGGACTTCTTATTTTAACACTTTCTATGTTTATTACCTCGCCTAAGATAAAACAAGTTTGCCGGTGTAAAGACCAAAACATCCTATATAAAAAGCTATGAATAGTTAAGATACGTTCTAGTGATATATATCATAAGTAGTCATACATAGCTACTGTTGTGTTACCTGATATTAAAGTTTATCTATACTTTGATATCTACAACATTGGTGGCCCCGCCGATTATGCACGTCATTTTCTTTCTCTTGTGCGCCGTCAAGTGCGCGGCGACCACTGTCAACATTTCACATCATCACAAAGAACATTCTGATTTAACCTATTTCGCTTTTAGTTTTCGTTTACAGCGTTTAGCCCCGAACAATGAACAATTGGTCAGACTCCGTTTTTATGAAATTTTGCCTGAACCAATCAGGGTCGTACTGGTGTCTCTGCCGGATTTAGAGCTTGTCACAGCCGCAGAGATAGCCGACAAGATGATGGACCAGTTGTCCACCCAAAAGTTAAGTCACATTGCCCCAGCGCGTGAAAAGTTCGACGAACTTCAACAAACCTTAATAGATCTGAAAGACCATGTTACAACCTTAACCGACCAAGTTAATGCTATCACTTTAAAGAGATCCAAATATCAAAGATATCAATCTCCACCCCCACCTTCACGCAGTCACCGCCCGCGACAAGAAAGATCTAAATCGAGAAACCGCGCTCAATACAAGCCTAACGGTTCACTATGCTATTACCACTTCCGCTTCCGAAGTGAAGCAAGGAAATGTCAACAGCCGTGCACCTGGACAGACTCTTTAAACCAAAAACTCCCCGTCCAGAAGGCAGGACTAGACGGGGTTAACTATATCTATGTTCCTGCCAAACCCACAGGCCATTTTCTTATCGACACAGGTAGCAAGTTTAGTATCTTACCTAAAATTTACTACAAAGGTACTAAACCGCCCAATAACTATAGGCTTGTTGCCGCAAATGGGTCGCCCATTTCCTATTTCGGAGACATTAGACATTCGTTTTATTTAAAGATAAATGGGGAGCTTGAACAGTTCAATTGGACATTCAAAATAGCGGACGTATCAGACCCTATCATAGGTACTGATTTTCTCAGCCATCACAACATACTTATCGACGCTAAATCAGCGTCTCTACTTAAAAAAGCTAATAAACCTTGTAAAGTCAATACGGTTACAACAACAAACAACCTAAACAACAAACTCCAGCTACTCCTAGACAAATATAAAGACTTAACGAATCCCCAGTATAAAACAACAAAAGGCAACAGCATAATAAAACACTACATTACCACTAAAGGTTCGCCAGCTTTCAGTCGCCCTAGACGCTTGTTTGGCGATAAACTTTCGGCTGCTCGAAAGGAATTCGATGAGCTAGAAAGACTAGGCATCGTCTACCGCGGCGAGTCCCCTTGGGCATCCCCTTTGCATGTTGTGACAAAGCCCGATGGGAGCCTACGACCCTGTGGGGACTACAGAGCAGTTAATACAAAAACGATCCCAGATAGGTACCCTATGCCACACGTCACTGATGTCCTCTGCAAATTCAAAGGATGTACAATCTTCTCTAAAGTCGACTTGACTAAGGCATACCATTTGATCCCGGTAGCAAAGGAGGATCAGCCAAAGACAGCCATCACCACACCTTTCGGTTTATTTCTGTATCGTCGCATGCCGTTTGGTTTGCGCAACTCTGCCCAGACATTTCAACGATTTATGGACAGTATATTAAAGCACCTACCTTATGTAGGTAACTACATTGACGATTTAATCATCGCTAGCAAAAACACAGACGAACATTTTCTCCACTTAGAGACTGTGTTTAACATTCTACAAGAAAATGGGTTATACATTAAGCCAGCTAAATGTGAATTTTTAAAGACATCACTGGAGTTCCTGGGCGTGGTCATTCACCCGTCCGGACTGAGACCTACACAAAGAAAAACCAATGCAATCACTAGTTTTCCTAAGCCAGAAACGATTAAACAACTTCGACGATTTCTGGGCATGTGCGGATTTTACCATCGGTTTATTCCAAAATTTTCAGAAATCGCTTGCCCGCTAACTGACCTTACCCACACAAAAGGATCATTATCACAAAATATCGACTGGTCACCTACTGCAGAAAAAGCATTTAATGAACTCAAGGATGCAGTTGCTAACGCAGTTACTTTAAGCCATCCAGATCCTCAAGCAAGGATCACACTTACTACCGATGCTTCTGCAACGGCAATAGGAGCAGTGCTCCATCAAGAAATCGAAGGTCAACCTCCACAACCAATTTCATTCTACTCCAGAAAACTATCTCCACAAGAAGCTCAGAAGTCCGCGTTTGATCGTGAGCTTCTAGCGGTGTACTCAGCTCTAAGGCACTACGAATGGCTTTTGGGAGAACATTTCACCATTAAAACTGACCATAAAGCTCTGACAAGATGTATGAACATGAAAAAACCGACACCTCAACAGTCACGTTGGTTGTCGTACATCTCTGAATTCCAAGCAGAGATTGTTTTTGTCAATGGAAAAGATAACCAGGTCGCAGATACACTATCGCGTATTTCAGCGATCAAGCTGATTAACAACGGAACGCTGGCTGCCGAACAAGCAAATGACAAAGAACTACAACATTTCCTGAAGTCAACGTCTCTTCCGGTGGCTTACATGAAAACAACCAATGGAAAGATAGCTTACCTCGGCAAAGAGGGCAACCTACGCCCCTTCGTTCCCAAAAAGTTACGCAAGACGGTATTCGAAGATTTCCACAACATTCACCACCCAGGAATACGGAGAACGCGGAAACTTATCAGTGAAGCCTACATCTGGCCAAAGATGAATAAAGAAATTCAAACGTGGTGCAAGCAATGCTTGCACTGCCAATCTGCGAAGATAACAAAGCATACAAGAGCCCCACTTGGCACGATCCCTACAACCGACCGATTCAGTTCAGTTCATATCGATATCGTAGGACCACTTCCCCCTTCCCGGAACTATCGATATCTGCTAACCATAATAGACAGATTCACATCATGGCCGGAGGTTATCCCGTTGCGGTCAATCTCGACAGAATCAATCGCGTACGCCTTTACGACGAGCTGGATCTCCCGTTTTGGAGTTCCACAAGTGATCATTTCCGACAGGGGAAGACAATTCGAGAGCTCCTTGTGGAAAGAACTTATGCATAACTTGGGAGTCCGACACAAGAAAACGATGGCCTTTCACCCTCAAAGCAATGGCGCAATAGAACGGTTCCACAGAACTCTGAAGGACGCGTTAAGGGCACGATGCGAAGGCCGCAACTGGCACTCGCACCTTCCGCTGATACTGCTGGGGCTAAGAAATACAATCAACATTCACGGTTTTACCCCCGCTCAAATGACCTATGGGACAAGTCTGTGCCTACCTGGAACATTTTTCTACCATGGCCCTACTCCCAACCAAGCTCCACCAACCTCTACTTTTGTCGAAAACCTGTTCGCGAAAACGACAGGTTTCAATGCTCCAGTCAGGTCTTACAACAAAAGAGCATTTATTCCAAGCTGCTTACAGGCTGCGGGTCACGCTTGGATCCGTAAAGAAGGCATTTTTTCAAAGCCCGGTCTACAGAGGCCTTACAAAGGTCCATACAAGATAATCAAATTGACCGACAAGACTGTTACTCTTGATATAGACGGGAAAATCGACACTCTTTCCATCGATCGCGTAAAGCCAGCGTTCGGTGATGAAGGAACGATGTCGATAAAAAACCCCACAGCCAGGCAGGTGTCGTTCAGTCCAACACCCACGATCCACTGCTATGACTAAGTGATATACTCTCCATTTCCGAAAAGGGGGATGGTGTAAAGACCAAAACATCCTATATAAAAAGCTATGAATAGTTAAGATACGTTCTAGTGATATATATCATAAGTAGTCATACATAGCTACTGTTGTGTTACCTGATATTAAAGTTTATCTATACTTTGATATCTACAACAGCCCGCATCACATATCTAGTTTAAATTATTTACACTAACGACACTACATCCGTTGGAAACAAAAACTCGTACTATATGCTAATATACCTTCCATTAGTTTGCCAAAAGGTTCAGGGCAGGTGCTTGGAATGGGAAGAGTCAATTTGTTCATAGCAACCCCATAGGCCACAGCTAATGCATCTATCCCTCTGTAGGGCACTTCACCGGTCAGTAATTCCCACAAAAGCACGCCATAACTGAAAGTTAAAATAAGGACACTATTAGATTTGGAAACATTTCAATGATGCGTGCACGTATATAACGCACTGCGAGAATACCGACAGAAATAAATTCTGCAGCATTAAAACTACTCAATCAGCACTACCGTGTTATTATAGAAGTAGGAACATGTAATAATATTCCGGCCTGGGTTTTCTTGTGTTTGCGACAATCATGAAGGCCTAAATTACATAAGCACCACTTCTTCTGCACCACCAAGAGCAGAAGGGATACTAACCTCCACACATCGGAAGACTTAGAGAAGGTGGAGGATTTGATTACTTCAGGTGCAGCCCATGCATAGGTACCAGGCGCCGACACGCGAGTCGTCTGATAGGCCTCACGGGCCAAACCGAAGTCCGTAATCTTCAACGTTTTACCATAGAGATCATCATTTTCCAGTGGCTCCGCAATGAGAACTATATGCACAATAGAAAAACGCTGTAATTAATCGCAACCATTAATAAAAACACGAAACGAATAAAAGTGAAAATAGGCAGAGAATTGCTGCCGTTGAATACGTGCGTATATACATAAACAGTGCCTATGTACTTAAGAATAACAATCGCAAATTCAAAGCAAAAGATATATATCGATACGTTACGTAACAACACATTTACATATTATATACCACGTATACGTACATTATGTACATTCTAAACCGGGCTTTGTACTGGTCCCTCATAAATGACCCTCCCCATTCCAAAAAATCTGACCCCCTGCCTCCCCCAAACATTGGGTACTCCTTTTAGTATATATATATATATATATATATATATATATATATATATATATATATATATATATATATATATATATATATATATATATATATATATATACCAAATTTTACTCTGAAAGAATCGCTGAGAACTCCAAATTTTCAAAAACTTCCTAGGGTTTTTATTTAACGTTTGATTATATCTACACTAAATCTGCTCATTTTTGGCGAGTATATATAGACTAGCACAATTTTTAGCATTTTCAAAATTTAAAAATTGTCCCTCTCCAAATTACTTGAACCAAGAAAAAATCCCTAGAATAAGCCCAGCCATTTAATGTCAACTTTACTACAGTGTAAACCTATGGAATGGAACATATTGTATACCATTGCTGCTCTTGAGATCTCGATGAATCAAGGAAATGGGTGCATCCACATGAAGATACTTCATGCCTCGGGCAATCTGAATGGCCCAGTCAAGCAGGATCTCCGCTGGAATGGTGTTCCCAGCCAGGGCACTGGTGAGCGAACCGCCCACACAGTACTCCAGGACCAGGCAGGGATGGGGCAGCTCCAGGCAGGCGCCAACCAGACGAACTATGTTCGCATGATTCAGCAGATAGAACAGTTTGGCCTCCTGTCGAACACCCTCCAGGACTTCGCCCATCTCAGAATTGACACGGGCAGCCTTAACGGCCACAGTCTGATTGTTTAGGCGGGCTCGATAGACTTTACCGAATCCGCCCGCCCCGATTAGTTCGTCCAGTTTCAGATCATCAAATCGAACTAGTGGCGGCGTTTTGACGGACGGGACTCGTTCCAGTGTCCTGGAGAGGGTCTGACGAATGCTGTCCTGGACAAAATTGGCAGGGAAAACACCAATCTTTTTTCCGTCAATGGTGCCAGTCCACCAGCCTTCGTCTCCAGAAATTTTGGCATCCTTAGAGAGCACCTTGATCATGGAGCCGCGCTGGAGGGACAGTTCGTCCTCCTTCGATGCCTGATAGTCGTAGACGGCCGTCACCAGATCCGTTCCGTCCGTTATCGGCGGCAGACGGCCCGTGACATCGCGACGAAAGTGAACCGGAGCGGGGCCACCGGCTCCACAGCCCAGAACATTGGCCTCAGATAGACTGTCCGCATCTTCGGAAGCACTGTGGCCGCCTTCACCCTCTGAAGGGAGATAGAGGGCCTCATCCACGGACTGCGAAGCAGAGGGTTGTGTAGTCACGGAAATGGTGGACATGTCCGCCCGAGGCTGTGAAGCAGTAGCAGAATCCATTTTGCAGGCGAAAGAAGATCTGCTCTAATTGTATGATAGGGATGTATGGACAGCTGCACAGCAAGCAATACAGGCAGCCAAATGGAGCCGATTCAAACGTGAGCAGAATATTTATCCATTCTATGAACTCTTCCAATTACGGTACGGCTTAGGGAAGCTCATCAGATTATGGTGATACGACACTAGAACAACATGAAACGTAATTAATAGAAAACACACGATAATAAACAAAATTAAGATCGAATTTATGCACACAGTTAGGAAAAGAAATCCTTAGTGGGCAACATCTAAAAAATAAACGTGTAAAGGCCTCCCCAAAGCATACGGGTAACGGGGATTTGGGTCGGGGGCCCCCTCCCCCGAAAATTTGGGGCGGGGCCCCTTTTAAGACCTCCTCCAACCCTCTCCCAAAAATTTTCTATTTTTATGCCAAAAAGTTAGCTAAAGTTTGCTAAAAAATGGTCATTTTTTGAAAAATTTTTCTCAAATTTTGGCTTAAAATCTGTTTAAAACGGTGTAAAAACGCCTAAAACGATAAAAACAAGCATAGTTTCACCGGAAATTTTGGTTGGGGGGGGTAAACTTCGGAAATCTGGCATTTTTTAGGGGGGGCCCCCGCCTTTCGGTTCCCCCCTCCACTTTTCGGAGCCCCCCCCCCCACTTTTCGGCAAGCCCCCACCCACTTTTTTGGGGGTCGCCCAAAAGTGTCAAAAAATTAGGTTTTTGAGGTCAAATTTTCAAAAATTTTCTCAATTTTTATCTAATTTATGGACTTATAAGCTCATTTTAAGCTTAAAAACAGCGATTTTTTGCGTTTTTACCTTAAAAAAGCTAATTTTTCGCTAAACATTTCGGTATATTTTACCTTTGGGTCGCCCCCCCACCTTTCGGAAGCCCCCACTTCCCCCTCCCTAGGGGGGGGGCCAAGCCCCCCCCACTTTCAAAACCCTAAAAAAATGCCAGGAAATTTGGTGGTCGACCTCCAAAATGTGATGGGGAGTACCCCCCCGAACCCCCCCAAATTCGGACCTCAGAAAATTCAAAAAAACGGCCTAAAACGCAAAATTTTCTGTATTTTAACACTTTTTTGTCGAAACAAGGCTTGTTTTTATCGTTTTTACACCGTTTTAAACTAATTTTAAGCCAAAATTTGAGAAAAATTGTTCAAAAATAACCATTTTTAGCAAAATTTAGCTAGTGGGGGATTTAGGGGGGTTCGAGGGTAACCAAAAGGGGGGGAGGTATAGTCCAAAAATCTGGGGGGGGGGAAAGTTGGTCGAAAATTTTGGGGGGAGTATATACCCCCCTCCCCCGGTGAAACCATGAAAACAAGCCTTGTTTTGACAAAAAAGCGTTGGAATACAGTAACTTTTACGTTTTTAGTCCATTTTTTGAATTTTCTGAGGTCCAAATTTTGGGGGGGGCCGGGGCTTGGGGGGTATATACAATACTCCCCATCACATTTCGGGGATCGACCGCAAAAATTTCCGAAGCCTGCCCCCCAATCAAAATTTCCGGTGAAACTATGCCAACTCACCCCCCTAGTTTCCTTTGGGTAGGGTACACTCCCCCCAGTTTTTTGACCAATTTTACCCGACCCCCCATAGGTGTAACGAGGATTTGGGTTTGGGGGGGCCCCCTCCCCCGGAATTTTGGGAGGGGCCCTTTTTAGACCCCCCAAACAATTTTTTATTTTTATGTCAAAAATCTCATTTTCAGCCATTGCTAATGCCAAAAAACATTCAACTATGAAGTAATTTTGGCATTAGACAGGAGTTTTAAATTTTAAACTCGAAAACTTGATTGCCAACATGTTTCTAAGTCTAAAATAAGGTCAGTATTGAGCCAGAAAGTCCATAAAACCGTTAAAACGTGTATTTCTCGCAATAATAAACACTTTAAGCCAAAAATTTGGACTTTTTTGAAAAATTTTGCATAGGTGTAACGGGGATTTGGGTTGGGGGAGGCCCCCTCCCTCGAAATTTTGGGGGCGGGCCCTCTTTTTAGACCTCTCCCAAACCCCCCCGCCCCCCCCCCAACCTCCCCCAAAATTTTTTTCTACATATTTTTATGCCAAAAATTGAATTTTCATGCATCGCTAATGCCAAAAAACCATAGGTGTGGCTGGCGAAAAAAGTGGGGGTGGGGGTTTGAAAAGAAGTAGGGTGGGGGGGGGGGTTGGCAAAAAAGGGGAGGGGTGGTCGAGGCCTGCGGCGTTTTTATACTTCAATTTTTTAAATGTTGCGTACCTGTAGTTCTTTTGTATCTCAATTCTGAAACTGTGAAACCTGATGCGTGGATTTTTCTACTGGATTCCGCGCACAGGTTTCCATTTTTTGCACGGATTCTTAATTTATAATGCCTAAAAATTTCATAACCTTTTATTCAAAACTTTTAAAATTTTTCATTACGTACGGATTTTTCATAATTTTGAAAAAATTTCTGAACTTTGTGTTTAGATATTTAAGAATTTCATTACAGATTTCAACAAATGGACTTCTAACTTTTGGTTCTAACTCAGCTCCTCACCCCACCATGTGGAGTAATAATTATTCCAAAATTTTTCGTGTCGTATCGTAGCAGAGCAGAACCCTTTGTTGCAAAGTATTACGTACGTATATATATATGCTACATCCCTTCAGCGACGGCAGAATGCAAATAAAAAAATTTTAGGCTCGACCTACCTTTCGTCAAAATTTTGGGTGCTCCCCTGGTTGTGTAGTATATTATTACGGTGAAATTCTAATAAGTGGAATTAACTGTACTGTACTGTATTAAAACAGCATGGAAATACGTTAAAAATTAAAGGACTACGCAACGGTAGAGGTCCGTTGTAGGCTGGTGACTTCGACCTTGCCGATCTCTGCCCCCCCAACCTCCCCCAAAATTTTTTCTATTTTTATGCCAAAAATTGAATTTTCAGGCATCGCTAATGCCAAAAAACCATAGGTGTGGCTGGCGAAAAAAGTGGGGGTGGGGGTTTGAAAAGAAGTAGGGTGGGGGGTTTGGCAAAAAAAGGGGAGGGGTGGTCGAGAAAAAGTCGATTTGGGGGGAGGGGTAAGAAAAATGTTTCGGGGGGGTCGGCGAAAAATCGGTTTTTCGCTAAAAACTGAAAGTTTTTCTCAATTTTCAGCTATTTTCAGCGATTTTTAAAGTAATAAGGCGAATTTTAGCTATTTTTCGCTAATTTTTTGAACATTTTCGAATTTTTATCTAACAACTTGCAAAAATTCAGGTGGGGGGTTGCAGGGCTGTTGCGCTTGGTTTTCCAAAAAATAGGAATAAAAATAGGAATTTTGCCATCAAAAAATAGGAATAAATAGGAACTTTTTGATCAAAAAATAGGAAAAAATAGGATTTCCCAGGCTTAAAATGAAGGCATATAAGCTAAAAATAGCTATTTAGAACGAAAAAATCTCCAGCGAAGCCGGAAAATCTTTGAAAATTTGCCTATTTTTGGCAAAAATTTGGGCCTCCAAAAAATCCCGGGAAGGAAGCAAAAATCCCGGGAGGGGCGATTTCGGATTAATATTTGAAGCTGAAATATTTGGCCGGTCGGCCACTCGGAAATCTGGAGCGATGCTATTTAACTTTTTGAGTTTAATCTGGGTTTAACCAGGGATGGGCAACGGAAGGGACTACCGGAAAAATGATTTTCTGTTTCGTCCGCAGCTTTTGAAAGAACTCGCTAGTTTTTTCTGAAGTTGCAAAACTTTTGAAAAATTAGCGGTAAAAATTGAAATTCCGAAAATTTTTGAATTTTTCTAAAAAATTCGGAAAGAACTGACTGAATTCATGTATATACTGCTGAAAAACCGTTTCAAACCTTCAAGTTATGATAATTTGCCGACTTCTAGCCTGCACTTTATTTCTGAATTGAGAAAAACGCACTCATGCTAGCGACAATAAGAGAAAATTACAGAAAAAGATCAGTCAAAGTGCTCAAGAAAAGCTACTGGCTCTCAATTTCACAAAAATCGCTATTTTTGCTGGGACCCCCGACCCCAGACCCTCCTCAATTACTTATACCTCTACTTCGTTATCTTTGGGTTGGAATTGTACCATTTCTAAAATGGTAAAACTAAAACACTAACGCCCACGGTTAACGTATATATGAGTAAAGCTAGTGTGGATGTGCACAGCATATTCAAATTACGAAGTATATATATATATATATATACGTATGTCGTATATATATATAAGACCTACAATATATATACGTGTACCTCAATTACCTACTTATATATATATGTGTACCTACCCCACCACACACTGGGCATGCAGTTCAATGGAAAAAGTTATTCAGCTCAGCTCACTTAGGGCTTTCATGTCATACATGCGCAAAGTGTGTATATATTATACTCAGGGTGTACCAGCTTACACCCTGATTTCTGAGAGGACCGCGCAGTGGCACCCTTGCCTCTCCACGCCCCCACCCCGACTGTCTGTAGGGGAACAGCTCAAAATAATTTCTGGTACACCCTGTGAAGAAAGACCTACTGTATGTGTATTTACTATTTATATACTTATTTGATTTGATTTGAATTTGATACCAAATTATGACCACTTTTGAGATCTTGATTTTTGAGAAAAACTTGAGAAAACCCCATCTAGAATTTAGGTCTGAACGTTTAGTATCATTCGAAAGCTCTTGGCCTGGGGATATCAAAAATGTAACGTTTAGCTCCTACTAAATCGTACTATACTATTGTATAGTCAAGCGGGAAAAAAACCCACTCGCCAATGCGGGAAAAAAACCCACCCCCAGTGTGGGCTTACCGGTATGAGCTATCTAGGATTTTGATAGCCTATCTTGAAGAGCATCCAAAATAACCCTGGAGGGTGTATTATGGTAGCTCCCACTGCTTCCCTGCAAATTTTTTGGGACTTTGAAATTTTTGGAAATTTTGGTCCGACCAAGTGCCGAAATTTGGCAAACTTTGCCGGGCCACCCTGAACTACTGGAAAGACTTAGACCAAAGCGGATTATATGTACCTGTAGGGCATCTGTTGCGCTTCATGATGATATATGTCACACTGCTCTGACCCCTCCGGTGCGACCTGGGGGTGACCTGGAGTTGGCGGGAAAAAACCCACGGCGGGAAAAAAACCCACTTTTCAAAATTAATTTTTTTTCTAACCATTGACCGGAAAGGTCAAACCAATACATACATTTGTTTAATAGAGCCTATAGATTAAATTGCTATAGGTTTTACCTGGGTTCGTACTGTTATGGGTGGTCCAGGGGGTCTAAATCGGACACGGTGCCATTTCAAGCCAAAATTTCAATTTTGACCAAAAATGCTTATTTTTACCTTAAAATGGGTCTAGTTTGGCTCTAAATACAAGAAAAACACGTTTTCTACAAGATAGGATACTTAAACTGCCGAAAATAAACAATTTTAAAAAATTTCCAAAATTTGCCTATGTTTATGTGTTAAAGATACAACATTTTCAAATGACCATATGACCTCAATTTTAGTACAAAAACTAATAAATTTTGATGCAGTTGTACTAAAAACAACCCGCTCTTTCATTTGGAATGGTTAGAAATGCTCCTGGCAGCTTGCCAAAAATTTTTTGGGGTGGGTTTTTTTCCTGCATATGGGTTTTTTCCCGCATTGGGTTTTTCCCGCTAGTTTGGGATAATTTTTCTCACTAACGGCGCACCCTAGAGAGGTGTTCTATAGCTCATAAGAAAGCTTACGACTAGGCCTAGCTACCTGTATAATCAGCATTTCGATATGTCAAACCATTAAAAAGTTCTGGCCAAAAATCTGAAAAGTGGGTTTTTTCCCGCTTGACTATATATAATTAGTTACAAATAATTAAGCATTTTGAAAACACGAAAAGTACGTATATATATACAGGGGCGTATCCAGGATTTTGAAAAGGAGGGGGTCCAACCCGGAAAGGTATATATATATATATATTAGCGAAAATTAACATTTGTAAGGTATAAATGCAAAAAACCGCTGTTTTCAAGCTTAAAATAAGATTATAAGTCCATAAATTAGCTAAAAATTTAGAAAATTGTTGAAAATTTGACCTCAAAAACCTAATTTTTTGACACTTGGGCGACCCCCAAAAAAGTGGGTGGAGGCTTGCCGAAAAGTGGGGGGGGGCCCGAAAAGTGGAGGAGGGAACCGAAAAGTGGGGGGCCCCACCTCCACCCCACTAAAAAAATGCCAGCAACTATGAAAAATCATTTAACTATACAAGAATTTATTTTAAAATTTTCCAAAATTGGTCAAACTTGGCGTCAAATGAAAGCCCTAGATGAGCTGAGCAACTTTTGTCATAGAACTGCATACTCAAAGTGGCTGTAAGGTGCTGTGCTGGGGTAGGGGTGGGGTCTTAGACGATTTTTGATCAAAAATAATTTTCCAGAATTAGTCAAATTTGGCATCCAATGAAAGCCATATATAGGTGAGCTGAGCAACTTTTGTCATGGAACCACCCACTCAAACCGGTTGTGGAGTGCTCATGGATTTAGGGGTATGAATGGGGTCTTAAAAAAGTGCGTTTCTCAACTCGATGTGAAAGGATCATCTTTACTGTCAAATACATATACGTTGACATGTATATAAAATGGAAAAACTTCGCAAAAATAAATTTTTTATATAGCTGTACTGTACACGAACACTACAATGAAATGTTAAAGCATGCGTCAAGTATAAGTATAGGGAGCTAAGTTTAAAATGAGGCAGCTGGACAGGAAAAAAGAAAGAGTTTGACTAATTTTGCTATATTTTACAATGTTACAAAATAATTAGAAAAAATTTCGAATTAATTTCTAATTGTTTTCTAATTTAAAAAACAATTAGAAAACTATTAGAAAACAATTAGAAAACAATTTTAATATTGTTTTCTAATTGTTTTCTACATTAGAAAACAATTAGAAATCAATTAGAAAACAATTAGAAAAAATTTCATAACTGTAGAAAACAATTAGAAAAAATTAAATTTTTTCTAATTGTTTTCTAGAAATGAGCTTCGTGTGGGGTGAAGGGCGGCCAAAGGCCGCCGAAAAACCGGGTTTTTCCGGTTTTTTACCGGAACAATCCGGATTCTGGGGGGGGGGGGTGACGGACCCCCCTGGGGGGGGTGAGTTCAGGTCTGGGGGGGGGGGGTGAAACCCCCCCCCTCCCCCAAGCACACGTATGGTGCGGGGTTTGGCAAAAAAGGGGGAGGGGTGGTCGAGAAAAAGTCGATTTGGGGGGGAGGGGTAAGAAAAATGTTTCGAGGGGGGGGTCGGCGAAAAATCGGTTTTTCGCTAAAAACTGAGTTTTTCTCAATTTTCAGCTATTTTTAGCGATTTTTAAAGTAAAAAGGCGAATTTTAGCTATTTTTCGCTAATTTTTTGAACATTTTCGAATTTTTATCTAAAAACTTGCAAAAATTCAGGTGGGGGTTGAAAATTTTTAGGAGGGGGGCCGGCCGAAGGCCGATTTGGGGGAAGGGGTAGAAAAATTTTTAGGGGGGAGGGGGAGGGTCTGCGTCCCCTCCATTTGGGGGGAGGAGTCCCCCCCCCCCCCCCGAAACACACCTATGCAAAAAACATCCAACCATGAAGTAATTTTAACATTAGACAGCATAGTTTCCCTGGAACTTTGGGTCTGGGGGGGGTAAATCTTGGCCGACCCCCGAAATGTGATGGGGGGTACATACCCCCCCCCCCCAACCCCTCCCCCAGAATTCGGACTTCAGACATTTCGAAAAATGGCCAAAAAATGCACAATTTTCTGTAATTTAACCCTTTTTTCATCAAAATAAGGCTTGTTCTTAACGTTTTAGGCGCTTTTGCACCGTTTTAAAGCGATTTTAGGTCAAAATTTTAGAAAAATTTTTCAAAAAATGACCATTTTTCGACCAAATTTAGCTAACAATATGGGTCCAAAAATCGTTGGGGGGGGGGGTCGGGGGGGGGGGGGGGGGGTAGCCAAAAGTTGGGGGAGGGTAAGTCAAAAATCTGGGGGGGGGGGTAAATTTGGTCAAAAATATTTGGGGGGATACCCCCCCCCAAAGGAAACTATGTTAGACAGGGGACTTAAACTCGTAAACCTGATTGACAACATTTTTCTAACTCCAAATAAGGTCAATATTTAGTCAGAAAGTACATAAAACTATTGAAAACGTATATTTCTCGCAATAATGAACACTTTCAACCAAAAATAAGGACATTTTTGAAAATTTTGGCAGAATTTATCCTAAAAACACCCAAATTTTAGCCAATTTTTCGCGACTGCCCCCCCCCCCCCTCCCGGTTGGGGGGGCCCGGGGCCCCCAAAAATTTTTGGGGGTGGTTTGAAACCCCCCCCCCCCAATTACACCTATGGCCGCGGGCCCCCAAAAATTTGGGGGGTCCCCCCCAGAATTTTTGACATACCCTCGCCATAGTTTCCCTGGAACTTTGGGTCTGGGGGGGGGGGTAAATCATGGCCGACCTCCGAAATGTGATGGGGGGTACCCCCCCCAACCATAGTTTCCCTGGAACTTTGGGTCTGGGGGGGGGTAAATCATGGCCGACCTCCGAAATGTGATGGGGGGTACCCCCCCACCCCCCCCCCCCCAGAATTCGGACCTCAGAAATTTCGAAAAATGGCCAAAAAATGCAAAATTTTCTGTAATTTAGCCCTTTTTTCATCAAAATAAGGCTTGTTCTTAACGTTCTAGGCGCTTTTGCACCATTTTAAAGCGATTTTAGGTCAAAATTTTAGAAAAATTTTTCAAAAAATGACCATTTTTGGACCAAATTTAGCTAACTTTTTGGGTCCAAAAATCGTTGGGGGGGGGTTCGGGGGAGGTAGCCGAAAGTTGGGGGAGGGTAAGTCAAAAAATCTGGGGGGGGGGGGGTAAATTTCGTCCAAAATTTGGGGGGGGGATACCCCCAACCCCCCCCCAAAGGAAACTATGCCCCCAACCCCCCCCCCAGAATTCGGACCTCAGAAATTTCGAAAAATGGCCAAAAAATGCAAAATTTTCTGTAATTTAGCCCTTTTTTCATCAAAATAAGGCTTGTTCTTAACGTTTTAGGCGCTTTTGCACCATTTTAAAGCGATTTTATGTCAAAATTTCAGAAAAATTTTTCAAAAAACGACCATTTTTGGACCAAATTTAGCTAACTTTTTGGGGGCAAAAATCGTTGGGGGGGGGCTTCGGGGGGGGGGGGGAGCCAAAAGTTGTGGGTGGGTAACTGAAAAAATCTGGGGGGGGGGGGGGTAAATTTGGTCAAAAATTTTGGGGGGATACCCCCCCTCAACCACCCCCCCCACCCCCCCCCCACCCCCCCCCCCCCCAACCCCCCCCCACCCCAAGGAAACTATGACCCTCGCCCAACTTTCGGCTCCCCCCCCCTGCGATTTTTGGCCCCAAAAAGTTAGCTAAATTTTTTGGAAATTTTTCGAAAATTTTTACTTAAAAAAGCTTTAAAACGGTGCAAATACGCCTAAAACGTTAAAAGCAAGCCTTATTTTGTAAGAAAAAGGGCTAAATTAGCGAATATTTTGCATTTTTGGCCATTTTTTGAAATTTCTGGCATAGTTTCCTTTCGGGGGGTGTTGGGGGGGGGGGGGGAATCCCCCAAAATTAATGTCTCCAAATCAGCACTAAATTGACGGTTGTACTGGCCTAGAGCAACTAAATTTGTAGTTCCTGACAAAGTTCATAAATAGCAGTAGCACCAAGTTTTTGTTAGCTATCGTGTACGCAGCTGTTCTTCTGTGAGAGCAAACACAAACTATCGACAACTCAAAATTAATATAATAAAATAAAAAAATCCAATATAAATAATAAAACTATTAATTAATAGCGCGTCACCAACATTTACTACATTTGATGTACTAAAACTTAGTGCAATGCGTTTTATTTGTAGTTGAAGTTGCTCCGCCAAAATAACGAACTTGAAATTTGGTGGTCGACCCCCGAAATGTAGTGGGTATATTTTTTCAACACCGTCGGCAGCGGCTGCATCCGTCCAAGTGATGAAGAACGGTTCCTGTAAGTGCTGCAGTGTAGCAGCCAGATTCATTGGGACTGGGTCGGCTTTCCAGAGAGGCACAAGCAGCCCCGGATAAGCTTCGTCCACCAGAGACTTGTTGGATTGCCTGATGATGATGGATGGCAGGAGAAGGTCTCTGGTACAATCTCCAAGTCCGCACTGCCTGGAGATCGTGCTGCCCCCATCTCGTCAGAACGGCTGGCTTTTCAGGGTTTGTCTGTGGGAGCCGCATAGATTTCTCATATGCCACAGCAGTCAGCTGCTGCCACCTAAGGGACCAGGGAATAAGAATTGCTTCTAACAGCAGTAGTTAAACTGGTGCTGCCCGCAGGCAACCGGCAACGGGGGCGACCATAGTTTGGATAACTTCCAGAGTGTTGATATGAGTTTCAGCTGCGCAATACATCCATCCTCCTCAACATATTCAATAGCTGAAGTGAAGAAAGTCAGGTATAGCAGTCTCATATCTTCTTTGCGCATCCCCAGTCAGTCGCAACAGCCAACAGAACCCTCAGCCATGGCAAAGGCTTTGATTCAGCTTGGCTAGTTTGTCTTAATTACGTACGTAACTAAATATTACCAAGAGTACATAATATAAAAGTGTGGCACAAGGCACACTCTATGTTATCAGAACAAAACTATGCTCTGTTTGGTAAGGGCCCACCCCCTCCCCACCCCGTAAATCAGACCCATCACTTCAAAGAATTTCGTGCGGTATGTTTGTGTTCTAAAGCTCGAAACAGGCACAAAATTCGCGCACGCACTGCGTTGTGTTTTCGAGCTTAAGCACATAAAGATAGAGCGAGTGAGCGTACCCCCGTTTCGACTAGGTGCTGTGATTTGCGGGGGGGTCACTAGGGTATGATTTGCGGGGGGTCACTAGGGTCTGATTTGTGGGGGGGTGGGCCGTTAGCGTGCAGGGCATGGTTTCTGCTCTGATAACATAGAGCTTGCCTAGTGGCATACTCTTATAATTATGTACTCTTGGTACTGGGTAGGAAAATATAAAGGCACGACACTTCAAACCACAATCATCAGATAAACTCAAGTGCTCAAAATATTTAGTCTTGATTTGGAATAAACATTTTGCAAACTTCATAAACAGAGCTGTAATAAAAAACAAAGATTTCCCCTTTCCGCATTAATACGTGAGAGGCTGAGGCAAAAGCTAATGTCGAATCTTTGCATCAAATGCGGTTAACTTAACCACTTGCTAACCAAAAACCTTGATCAGGGTTAACCTCTAACTTGCAGTTAATTTTCACGTTCTGGCAAGAAACTTCCAGACCAAACCATAGAACTAAGAAAGAATAAATGGAATGTATATTTATGTTGGAGTATATATGCCGCGGACTAACAGCCGATACGGACAAATAATTTGACGGTCCGGTCAAACAGACGATCGTTCCATGACGTCTGCCCTCATTTTCTTCTCACTATATGCATATGACATTTATGCATATGTGAGGTTGCACGTAATTATATACTGAATTATATACTGGTATGACTTGGCCAATTCTGAATTGGCCCAACAGTTATGATTGGTCCTTTCAAAGTGACGCTCAGCGAATCAAATGTAACAGTTGGCAAATATATGCACGTGTTGTGTACAATTCTATCCTCATGCATGTTTGTGTAAATTCTAACAAGGGGTGCATTTATTTAAAAATGTATATAAGTTATAACAATTATAAAATTAGAAGGAAATTTTACCAATAATTTGTTTTCTGTTGCTGTGTAAATTTGAATAGAATCTTTTTAAGTGCCCGATATAAATTTATTCTAATAATTATATATGTTTTAGTACAGTTTATTTTATTTTTAATGGAAGAAGACATAATATATCAATGTTCAGAATTAATTTTAATTTAAATTACAGTGTTTATTAAATAAGAAGAATAAGATTAATAATTAAATTAGAATATAATACTTTTTGTGAACAGTCCCCCTCCCCTCATTATTAGTTTCCGACAAATTCTACCGTAAGACAGTTCCTTTCAGTAAAGTGTGCGGGGCTTAGCAATTTAAGTGGCAGTTGGGCCAAATCAGAGTTGGGCCTAACTAGACTACACCCATGTAGGTACCTATATTCCTGTGATATAGCGGTGATTGTTTCATGTGTGCATATCTCCATGTTAAATACTTACGTATAGGTATACTATCAGTCCGAACTTAAAAACAATTAAAACGGCGCCACGATTTAATTTAACTAAGAAGTGCAACGTCTAAATAGGTATGGCTATGGCGGCAACGTGACAGTTTACACTTTACAAGGGGGCGGGAATTTCAATTTACAATATTTAACTGGAAATTATACATCGTTTTACTGTAATGGTAGTAGCTGCTACTTACACATTTCAATTGATGAAGTCTTTTACCAATTTGTACTAGGTTTTATTTTTATGTTTTAGAACGCAGTAAACAATTCAGATATAACGCAGACATCTGTGGATGGAGTCACCCCACATCAGAATTCCACCATTTCCTATAAATACGCCAACTAGAAGATTGCTGGGGACGAAACATCATTGTAAAATCATCTATTAAGAAGCAAATTCTTTGCTGTGAACAGTAAAGACTTAAACTTTGTTTATCCGGGCGTATCTTGAGGGGAAAAACGGCAACTTTAGTTAAAATAGGCCATTTTAACATTGTGGAAACTGGTGTGACACTGTAGACTGCAGTTTTACGTACGTAGACCCCCCATAAGTTTCGCATTAAAACTAAATCGCCTAATGCTGTATTCAATCTTGTTTCTGTAAACTAGTGTATGATATTAGATGCCTGCGTGTAAACATTGTGCTATTGTGCTATTATAGTGTCCGTGTTGAAATTGGTTTCGTGCTTTCGTGGCCTAAATAGACCTATCTTTATGCTAGCGGCTAATGAAATGGAATTCTAGACATTAAAAGTGGAATTCATGACTTTAAAAGTACCAGACTTTCACAGTGTTTCACTTTACACAAACTAAATCTTGCAACGTCGTCTTTTCACCTTGAAATTCTTGCGACGCTTTTATGCAATTTCTAGCGTTATAGCAAATGGTTAAAATCTGAGAGTGCGTCACGCCGAAGGAGGGAAGAGGGGAGGGACAGGACCAACCACTCGCATAGCTTGATGTCTCGAAATCTGTCTCTGGACAACCCCTCATTTTACTTGATTGCTACCACAAAATTAGTCTTTGACGGTTGCTTGTGCTATTGAGCACCTTGAGCCGTCACAGACACGGAGGTGGTGGAAACACCACTCTACCCCTGACGCATTCTGAGGTTTAAACCCATTTGATTCAGGGTTCTGCCAGTGGAGCGATTAGTGGATATATTGCTGTGGTCCGGCGGTTTTGGATAGACTAGTTTGTGCCGTTATACCTTATTGATTGTATACCGTCTTGTTATTGACAATAAATGGCCATCTCACAGCGAACCTACCGTAGCATCGCTACATTGTGGCGCTGCGAGTAGAGTTTTCGACCTACTTTCAGTGACAATTTTGAACTACCTCCGTTGACTGTTGATTATTCTGAACCGAGGACTGAAGTTGCTGGTTCTGGGACCGATTTGCTAACTCCTGTTCTGACCATATCCTGTAGCTCTTTAATCCGATCTGAAGAAAGAAGATTTGGTTCCTTACGGTATGCTGTACTTTCTTCTGTGCCAGCTCATAGTAACATTTTGTTGTATTGTACTGCTAGTTTTGTATAGGATACAGCATTAAGCAACAATTTGAAGGTGTCTCCTTATACTGCCTAAGAAAACAAAGATAGCATTAATTTGGGCTTGAATACTTTTGACATTAGCTTGTTTTGAGTCCAAAGCACCCATTTGTGACCTTGTGAATTGAAAGGCTGACATGGCACAACCGGCTACTTCTACGTCCAGTACACAGCCTATTTTAAGCTCAAATGTTGTTGGTACTGTCACGGGAATCGGACTGCCACCTGGTGCCTTTCATGGGCGGCCCGGTGAAAATTTTGAAAAGTGGTTGCGTGCGTTCGAGCGCTATGTAGCAGCAAATGCCATAACTTATCCCACGCGTAAAGCTGATATTCTACCATCGTATCTCACAAACGCAGCTGAAATTGTATATAATGGGTTGAACCAAAATGTTAGTTCTGATTATTTTCTGTTATTGCAAGCTCTCAGAGCACAATTTTCTAGTCTTTTCACTGCTGATTTGGCAGCCGATTTGCTGATGAGCCGCAAGCAAGCAGAGGCGGAACCGGTAAGTGATTACGCTGTTGACATTCAGCGCCTTGTTGGCGAAGCCTTTCACGGCTTAGATGCTGCAGCACAGAATACCCTTAAGCGTAAGCATTTTATTAGAGAGTTACTGCCGCGTTTGTTTCAGTTTGTTACCTCGCCACAACAGCCTCCAACCTTTGACGAAGCGGTGTCAAGGGCTCGTGTGCAGGAAGCCAGGGATCATTTTCTGTGCAATACTGCACCCTGGCTTGATCGAGGAGCAGGCAGTCGAGGATACTCTCACCACGGCTACGGCAGCCATCGTCGTTCGGACAATCACCGGCGACGAAATCAGAATGACAGGTCTGGGTTCCGTCGCAATCGCTGGGATGATCAGCAGGTAAGGCACCATGCAGCCGCGGCGGTGCAGCCAGCCGCCGCAACCAATCAAAGCGGACCTCCTGCAGTTACGCAAGCTGATTTACAGAATCTGGAGACTAGGTTATTGCAATTGCTGCGAGAAGGCACACAGCCTCAACAGAATATGCGTCATCAGGGGCAGATCCGTACTCCATCCGGGCGGACAGACAGTGGACCACGCTGCTATGAATGCGGCCAGCTTGGCCACATTCGCAGCAATTGTCCACACCGAAACCGACGCACTTCCGACACTCCTCGTGGGCCACGATTCAATGCTACCGACAGGCGACAAGGCCGAGGGCCTGCGAGTCAACTGTCACGTGGCACTCATGCATATTATGGTCCGCAGGAGTACGAGTCGGAATGGCTGACTGCTGAACCGCATTCGGGAACCCAGGTTCCGCAAGCTTTCGTGCCTGGCGCATGGCAGCAGCAGCCGGTGCAGCAGATGCCAGATACACAGACACATGCAGGTGCCCCAGTGGCTTTTGCTGGGCCTTGTATGCCGAGGGCCGATGCTTCGCCACGCGCAGCACCCATATCAGATGAGCTGGAGACGCTCCAAGAACAGGTGCGACGCCTACAGGATCGTGAGGATCTGCGTGCAGCAGCCGCCTCTCAGCGTAATGTTCAGTCCCCTGCAAGTGTTCAGTGTTCTGATGTTTGCACCCAAACCACAATCAACGCCTCCACTGGACAATCGGCAAAAGCTATTCCTGCATCCCCTAAGGTGAGTTACCGGCTGAGCTGGCGTTCGCTATCAATCACGCTGATCCTGTTTCTAAGTCTGTGCGGCTTACCCACTGCTCTCGCATCCGATCAGACGGGACCCGCACCGGATTTTCTTACAGGCGAACTGCGCCGTATTGGCACCGTGGTTCATACAGGCGTTGGCCTTGTGCTTGAACCAGCTGGCTTGGTGTTGGTACCCGAGAGCGTGCGGTACTTTCCCGTCATTGTCCATACAGATATTACGCACCTGCTTGGGGCCCGACGTAGGGCTGATGGCGATTATCGCACCAACCCTCGATGCCACCTACAT